>JAGFPH010007074.1:24832-48516 GCA_018207615.1 Philaenus spumarius | reverse complement strand
AGAGGAAGCTACATACCAAATTTCATTCCAATCCGTTCGGTAGTTTTGAAGAAATCGTGATTTAATAACTTTGATCCCCAAACCCCCCTAAAATTTCGAATTTTTTCAAACCCTTTCTTAGTGAGCACCTATGGCCCTAGAGGAAGCTACATACCAAATTTCATTCAAATCCGTTCGGTAGTTTTTGAGAAATCGTGATGAGTGAGTCAGTGAGTCAGTGGGTTTTGGCTTATATATATATATATAGATAATTACATTTGATACAGATAACACATTTGAAAACCCTCATCAAGTAGTAGGCTATTCTTGGAATGCATGACAAGCAGTGTTAGCTATTGCAAACGAAATAAGACGGGAATCCCTACCAGTACAGTACTTTTGAAATGTATTGTGCTTCAGTCTCTTGTTATTGTCGACCTGCTCTTGAACTGTTCACTTGTGTTACTTATGTAATGGATCTTATTGAAAATGAACGTATTACTGTATTAACGATGTTTGGCTACGGTGACAGAATCGCAACGCATAATAAAGTGAGACTTATTTACCATAATGTCCCAATTCGAATCCTATACAAGTCTACAGTAAAGAAACCATTAAACGTTTGAAGAAACCGGTAGCTCGTAGGGCTGTAATAAATCAGACAGACCGAGAACCACAACATATGAATAACACAGTTTGGAAGCTATCTAGAACGTAGTGGAAAACCCAACCAAAGCTATTCCCAAAGGTTAGACTTCTCTATGATCAGTGATGAACATATTACATCATACCAAATTAAAAGCATACAAAACTAATTTGATGATTGATCTCCAATAATGTTACTTTTACAAATAATAAACCGCTGCCATTTCAATTAGGGTGAACCTTTTTAGGTGGGATTTGCGGCATTTCGTTCTATTGACAAAGACTTTAATTAATTGTATATACAATTCAAGATTTTCTTCTCACTCCTTGTGGGCCATTCCCCAAAGGAGGAAGTGGTGACAGAATATTTGTTAAAATAGTGTTTAGTTCCAAGTAATAATTTGCCAAGTTATAGAGCTACATGTGTAATGGTTTGACAAAATATGCAGACGTCCTGTAACTTTATACTCAACATGTATAAGATTTGACTTGTGGCGTTATAGTTATCCATGTAACATCCCACTAAGTTTAATTACAACAAACACTATTTTTGGAAATTTTGAACTGCCATAACTTTTGAATGAATCAACCGATTTGTATGCGATTTGCGGCAATCGATGCAGTTTTTTAAGTCCATTGAAAGAATTAACAACAAAAATTTTTCAGATGAAAAGTTTCGGAGAAATTGAGGAAAAACACTTTTTTTTATTTTCTTTCGTACACGATATCTCGCGAATGAATCAACCGATTTTTATGCGATTTGTGGAAATCGATGCAGTTTTTCGAGTCCATTGAAAGAATCGGCAACAAAAAATTTTCTGATGAAAAATTTCGGAGCAATTAAGAAAAAAATTTTTTTTTATTTTCTTTCGTTCACGATATCTCACGAACGAATTAATCGATTTTGACCGGACTGGTAGCGATCGACGTCGCTTTTCAAGGTTAAAAGCTGATTAGATTTTGGAATTGATCGGTAAAGCCGTTTAAAAGTTATTCCAAAAAAACCTGATTTGAATTTTTTTTATTTCTTAGTTTTTTCGAAATTTCTCAGAACCTACCAGTCCGAATTAGTTGAAATTTTCAGGAAATCTAAGTTTGATGGAACTCTTTAGAACGCCGTTTAGTAGGATGTAATCCGTTAAGCCGTTCAAAAGTTATAAGCGGGTCACATACTTACATACACACACACACACACATACAGACAGGGTGACACCCTCTCGGGAGTGGTCAGGGAAGATTCCTAGGACCTCAAAACGTCGAGATCTGATGAATACTCGATTTTCGAAAAACGGGGTGAAACCAATAACTTCCCGGTTTTAGAAATTTTCAATTTTCTTAGCGGGAAGTTAAAAACATGAACACAAATAATATTTATTTACCTAAACAACAAAGTAATCATCTCCAGTGAAGCACGAATTATAAGTGTTGAACATTGAATCCCTGAAGATATCTTCATTGTCGTCGAGACCTTGTCTGAGTAAATAAATTTCTTATTTGTTACAATTTGTGTTCAAGTTTTATTGTACACTGTATTATATCAAGTACACTAATAATAACATTCTAATATGAGTTAATGATATTCAGTTATTCCTTAGCAAGTACAGTATATACCAAATGTAACGTGTTAGAAGAGAGAAATTAAAACGCCCTCAATCGTGTTAAACACGCATCAACGTCTAAACCTTGTCCAGATTAGTTGGTTATATACTGGCTTTGTTCACATTTCTTGGTAACATACTTGCAAGTGCTTATATGCGGCATAGATTACTACTTCGAAATAAAGAGCGTGCCATAATACTAGATCAAAACTATCCCGTACATCCCTCTGCACAATTAATTATTATTTATCGAATTTAATTATGATTGTCCAATATATAATGCTTCATCTCTCATTGGGATGTATGTTTATGTTTCCAGTTCTTACATAAAATGTTTTTTTTTAAATTTTATGTTGTTTTATAAAATCTTAAATAGCTTTAAATAGTTATTGAATATAAAACTTACTGCTACAATACGCGCAGTGCTATCAGGTAAATACGGTTACCGAAATCTTATAGTTTCTTTTATCGCAGTTATTTTCAGGATCCTGAATAGTTTTATTCTATACTAGAAATATATCAATGTTGCTTCTCTGATTAAATAATCCTTTCCCATATCAAATTTTAAAATAAAATTAATAGTGTGTTTTTTTACTTTCCTGCGAAATATTATCTGCAATGTTTAAAGTAATTCCTACGAAGTTCTAGGTTTTATGTATGTTTGAAAGAATTTTACTAAATCAGACCTGTTTTTATGTTTCTCATCAATTTGTAATTATATATTTCATCTTCTTCACACTATTTTGATTTTATAATTTTGTCGTTATATGCTTTCATCTGTGATTAAGGTCATTAGTTCTACAGGTGTGAATTATTTTAGAAAACAAGCTTTATTAATCAATCTTTATTTTCGAAATGTATTTGATTATTTATGAATGTTTATTTATTGTAAGAAATTATCTGCTAAAGGACATAAATAGTTATATTTTAACCAAACTATAACAATATATTTGTTCTTAAAAAATCTTAATTTTAAAAACTTATTTCTGTATTAATATATTAATTTTGTTTAAGGAGAAGTACAAAAAATACACTACAAACTTCCTACACAATATAATTTAAAACTAAATTAACCTTTAATCTATACTTGGAAATATTATATCCTTTGTAATGTAATTTCTTCGAATGTTTAATACACATTGAACTATTCAAATACTATATAGCTAGATTTCATTCTAAACGCTTTCAGTTCGACCTAAATTCGTTTAATATCTTTTTAACATAACTTTTTGTCCCGATGTGCAATATCCCTTCCAAAGACTTCCCGGAATTTACTTTGACAACATTTCATTAAAAGCCCGACTTTGTTGGACGAAGGAAAACAGGGCGGTGTCTGCCGTCATGGCGTGGAACTTGATCGCAATTTTCCTTTATGGTGCAACGTATATACACCGGACAAGAGCAAATGTGTATCGAGAATTTCTACTGCAATTTATTAAACGGCGGGAGCGACGGCTCCAATACTAGTTGGTTTGATAAACAATCAAACAAATTACACGACGCTCTAGTTTATTAAAGGTGCTTTTTAATAGGGGATCTGCCAAGCCCTTCGGCAACTCGCTGTGAAGCAAATGAAAACAGGTTCTAGTGTTATATATTCTAATATTTTGACTGAAAAGACGATTGATTAGGGCAGTGGCACTTGAATTGATGTTGGGTAGTGAGGGGGCGGTACCCTAGATCTTGACGCATAAGCAGTAGGGCAAGGTTTTTGAGTGAATGACAGGAGTTTTTTAATTTAATAGCGCAATATAAACATAAACTAAACCACTATTTAAACAAATCCTCTGTTTTAAAAAATATAACATTCTAAATGATGCCAAGTAGGCCATACAGTAGGTTGTTATCGTAATAAATGTAAATGCTTCCAAAAAATGTGTATTGATTCAGTATATCCTTAACCTAAAATAAAAACGTGTTAAGGTTTTGATCAAAATCAGCTGTTTTAGTTATAATATGTAACAACATGTATAGTACGGAAAGTACAATAGTTAGAATTACCTTATTTTTATTGGCGATGGTGTCGAACAATCCTTGTCAGTTATATATCTTGTAGTTTCTTTTTTTCTTACAAGACGCGTTTCGACTATCACGCGTATAGTCACTATCGAATGCACACAATAGCTGTTACACAAGCACTTAAACACAGCACAAACTACGACACATTTAAAATTACACACTTGGTCTGTGACCATCCTCGATAAGGCTCGATCTTCAACTCTAGGATCGTGTTTGTGTTTGAAAATCAGTTATTAATTGGAACAAATTGCGTGGCAGAACAATATTCTATTACTAATATTAATAAACGGTATCAGTTATCTGACACAAACTTTCTCCTAACTTACTGTAGTCAAAATAATATTGTTTTTAATCATTTTATTTTTTACTACTTTTTAGAACAAAACAAAAAATAATATTCTACCTACGTCAATCGTATAAAAAAATTATTGTCCCAGGCGGGATTCGATCGCGCGACCTTTGAATTACTGGCAGTGCTCGCTACCGTGGTGCTACCCCGTGCGGCCGCCGCCGCGATGCTAGATTGACAACACAAACTTGTTTATATTTAAACATTTCCCCATAATTATAAAACGCCGAAGTTTTGATAAAAGCGGGTGGTGTCATTTTGTTTGGCATCTTAAGCACTATAAATACTGAAAATTTGATCAAAATCGTTAGAGCCGTTTATGAGAAATTTGCATTTGTGTCATTTTTTATGGGTTTTTAGGGGTAAATTACCCTTAAAAATTAAAGATTCCAAAAAATGAAAAAAACGCCTGGAGATATTAGGGTTTAGTACCTACATGCCAAATTTCATGAAAATCGGACCAATAGTGTCCTCTCTGGTCGTGTATACATACAGACAGACTGACAGACTCTAAAAACACTTTTTTGGGTTCAGGGAGCACCAAAACAAAAAATTGCACTAAAAATATTTTTGGGTTCAGGGAGCACCAACACAGATAATTGCACTAAACAATTTGTTGGGGTTCTGGGAGCACCAAAACAGATAATTCAACTGAAAATTCAAATTCGAACATTTTTACGAAAACAATACCTACTTTCTCCATATACTACGTATAGGGTGGAGAAAGTAAAAATAACATCTTCGTTAAACGTAAACTATTAAAATAACATAGAGAGTATGCAAGTATTAATTAATTAACCGAAACAATAATAAAAATTAGTAAAATGAATAAAGCCCGCCTCTATTCATTGTGTTTAGTTATTCATAAGTATATTTATGGTATTTACCTTTTTTTGGTCTGTTTAAATAATCCTATTTGATTGTTATTAGCTACGGCCGTTTCATCTTCACAGAGACATCATCAGGCTTTAATCTCGTCATGAACACAAACTTCACATATTAAAAACACAAACACGTAAACACAATATACACTTAATATTTAATATATTTAGAATATTCCAGAGGCTTGGAATAAAATAAATAAAATATTCATAAGTCACATTTATCTGATATACACTTAATAAACCCTAATATGTAGATTCCACGAAAAACCATAAACATAAATTTCAGCAGTTTTATTACATATTCTCGTTGCTACGGCAACGGGTGCTATAAACACGAAACGAGATTGATTTATGTGTTGCATGCCGACGCGGAAGTATTTCCAATGTTTTCAGCAATAAAAATAATTCCGTACAAGCCCCGTTTAAACATTAACATAGCTTGTTGCGTGTGACGTATCTTATCTGTCATCGAAAACTAATGAAACGAGAGCCATCGATGTGGGTTGACACCCATGACTTAATAGACGGGGAGAATGAATAGTGAGACCTAATTAAAAACTGTATTTTTAATAAAAGTGAGTGGGAACAACGATATTTTAAAACTAAACTGTTACACTTTTTTCATCTGATACGTACGTTAAGTATTACAAGAACTGCAAAATATTTTGCAAAGACATTATTTTGTATTCTTTTAAAAATGGCGTCCGTTCAAAGTAAAGTGTCTCGAAAACCTTTCATTCTACAAAATATATTTAAATAAAGATAACATATCTTTTATAGGCAAACATAAGGTAACCGAGTTGGGATACATTTATAATATGTAAAACTTAATATACCGGTAGTTGTCTACAACACCAATATTATCTTAATACAAATTTGTAAAAAGAATACTCGCAATTTAAAAAAATAATAATATCATATTATTATTTATTAAGAAGATTTTGTAGTTATAAAAGCAAAAAAAAATCTTCAGGCATTTTAAACATTGTTTTCATCCAATAATGCGATTACATTTTGATATACATGGTGATTTAGTAAAGCGTAGCGGGCTATGCAGATTCAGATTCTACATGCAAAAATAAGTCGAAAATGTAGAATAACATTTTTTTGATTTCGTCTTAGTTTAGCCGTAATCCGCCATTTTGTTTTTTTAAAAAACTCACTGTAACTATGGAAATAGATAAGATATCGACTTCAAATTTGGAATAAGCATTTTATATATTACGATTAACAAGTGTACCAAACACAAAGAATTTATTTTTATAATTTTCAAAATGGCGGCCGTTACAAATTTTTAACGTGGAATATCTTTAAAACCGTTAACTTTACAAAAAATGTACAAGAAACAAAATATTTTCCTTTTTTAACGACAGACAAAATTTTTTTTTTGTAGTTTCAGTAGGTCAAAGGACAACCGAGTTATCGACAAAAAACATAATTTCTTGGGAATTGTTTACAAGCGAATTGCGGCTAAACTAAGCCGAAATCGAAAAGTGTTATACTACACTTTCGACTTATTTTTGCATGTAGAATCTGATAGCCTAGAGCCTGATAGCCACTAGAAAAACAACTACACAAATTGTTCAATTTCAAAAAACTGTGGTTTTAGGGTTAATTTTGGTTGTAGACAATTACCAAGAAATTATGTTTTTTGTCGATAACTCGGTTATCCTTTGACCTACTGAAACTACAAAAAAAGCATTTTGTCTGGCGTTAAAAAAGGAAAATATTTTGTTTCTTGTACATTTTTTGTAAAGTTAACGGTTTTCAAAATATTCCACGTTAAAAATGTGTAACGGCCGCCATTTTTCAAATTATAAAAATAAATTCTTTGTGTTTGGTACACTTGTTAATCTTAACATGTAAAATGCTTATTGCAAATTTTAAGTTGATATCTTATCTATTTCAATAGTTACAGTGAGTTTTTGTAAAAAAACAAAATGCCGGATTACGGCTAAACTAAGCCGAAATCAAAAAAATGTTATTTTACATTTTCGACTTATTTTTGCATGTAGAATCTGAATCTGCATAGCCCGCTACGCTTTACTGAATCACCCTGTACAATGCTGTAGAGAAAATAAAACCGTCTGTTATATTCTTGACATGAATTATTTTCAACGGCCGTCATTTTAAAAATATCACAAGTTACAGACTTTTACCTTATTTTTTATAATTTTTTATTTTAAATGTATTTTGCATACATAAAATGTCAGTCCAATATGTAATCTATTACCATACTTAAATATTTGTTGTTAAAAATTAAATTGGCGAATCTACGGAGATTTTTTAATTTTTAATAGTATAGTATTGAGTTCCAAAAGTCTTTGCATATTTTCACGAAACATCTTAAATACAAATAATAATTATAAATCTATCAATTTCAAACAAAGTGTAATTTAGTTCGATTATCATGGGAGAGCTCTCCAGTTGAAAATTTTTAGAAAAAACATTTTAACAAAACCAATCCTAATTCAAAGATGGAGAAAAAGTTCGAAATTGATTGAGTTTAAATTGTATACAGCTTTCATGGTTTGCTAGAGAACTGTTTTACAATTTCTCAACCAACACTAATTTCCCCTTGACCTACGTCATCTAATTCAGGAACTTCCCTAACTTGTTTAACCGATTCAGCTTTGGTTTGTTTTAACAATGAAGTGGTCTATTATGATCCGAACCTCCGTCTAAATTGAATCTAAGAGAATTTATCCGAATCCCAACCTCATCACGTCTAGGGTTCCCATTAATATTAATGCGGTCGGACATGGGTTTAAACCGCACCAGAGAGCGCCTGCAAAGTGTGAATAAATCTGAATACCGACTGAATAAATTTGTATTCATTTCGATATAATTACAAATCCGAACACCGACTGGAAATCACACGATATTGCTTTGTTCGCACGGATTGTGTGCTGTAAACATTTCAGCTCATCCATTGCTAATGTGATTTGTAATATTTTAGGCGGGTTTGTTTATTTTACCTTAAGCAATATAATGTACATGTTCAGAATAATTGGGAAAATAGTGAATTATATCGCACTATCATACCCTTAAGGTAATTTAAAAAAAAAACCTCTTTCATTTTTCTCACTTTAATAATGAGCGGTGAAATTTAACATATCCTATATTAGACAGATAATAAGCAATTTAAATTTAATTAACGAACACAATTTAGTCAAAGTGCATTGAAAAATAAATTTTGGTGTTAATTATAGCTGATGTAATATTCGTATGGTCAGAACAGGTGGTAAAGCACCTATTAATTATATAAGTATTTAATGTAAAGCAATTTATTTTATATGGGTATCACATTTGAATTTTATTTAATTATTTAAAAAAAAACATTTAATAAACAGCGGTCTTACATGATAAAGTCTGAGTGTGATTTGAATTTTCCACGCTTTCCAACAATACCAAAAGTATTCAGCCCAATAGAAATTTAGAAATAGGCGTTTCTGTAAACAAAGCTCTCGTCCTTTTATTTATATATTTATAATGTTTTGCCTGAAGATATGGCCGCTTTATTTAATCGTTTTTATAATATAGAACGTCAAAATAATTTCAAACTCTAACTTGATTTTCTTTTGTTCTTCGAGAATGAATGATTTAAATTGGTCATTTATTATTCATTGTATAATATGTGTTATTAGTTAATTACATTTCCCCACAGCCACTATTTTAAGAGGTATTTTCTGCCTAATTAGTAGAATAAAAGACTTCTTAAAATTCAGCTGTCGGAAAAGTGCCCATATAAAAAATTATTGATTTTACTTTGTCGATTTGATATGGGCGACCTCGAAAATATAATCCATGATTTTTATATGGTCATTTTCCACCTTATAAATCATATCTTATCTTCTGAAGCGAGTCTGTCTGTTAAATGGATCTGGAATCTCCGTCTAAGGATTTTTTATTTTTTCATTTTATATGGGTCTTTTGGCCACGAGAAATCGATTGGAAATGGTCACCAGTCTGGAAAAATTCTTTTTCTACGTCTTTTTATTAAATTAAAAAGTGAAATTTGTCCATTTTAAACAATACAAAGCACAGCTGATGCAAATGTTTTCAATGTCATTACAATAATCATCTGTTTTCTTTTAAACGAAGCACAGCTGATGCAAATGTTTTCAGTGCCATTACAATAATCATCTGTTTTCTTTTAAACTGTATTTTATTAGAGGTAAGCCTAATGTTGTATCTATTTATAGTTACCATGGCAACGAATACTTCTGCTAAATAAACATACCCTTTATTTAGTTGTTTAATGTTATAGGCCTAACCTAAACGATGTTCACGGAAATTTGCAATAATAGTTATTGACGTGAGCGAACTAGGCCCTAGGCCTAAATCGATATTGAATTATTAAACTTTAATTTAGGCCTGACTTATTTCTGAGGCATAGCGTTGAGATTATGGTTAATCCTTTAAACTGTATTTTTATTACAGGTAAGCCTAATGTTGTGTATACCCTTTATTTAGTTGTTTAATGTTATAGGCCTAACCTCAAAACTCAATAATCCAATATGTATTATTGAAATCATAGCCCTGCTTATAATCGAGCTTTAGCTCGGTCTCCTGGTACTGTTAGTAAAATAACGGCTGAAACAACAATGCATCAACGAACATCCATGTTTCTGTATTCCATACACAACCGCAATAGTAAATATCAATGTTTTAATAAAGTTTGTTCCATAGTAAATTGCAAATTATTTACTAAAAAAGCTGCAGGAAAATGTTTTGGGTCTTAGGGGAAGAAAGTTTCTTATTCGCTCTCAAGAAATTGCTTTCTTTTCAGGGCGACAAAATACTTTCCTACCTTAACAAAAATAACCATTTATTTTCCGTTACTTAAAGATGTTACTATGACAATAAAATAAAATTTGAGTTTAGAATGAACGAAAAAAAATACTTTTTCAAGGGCGCGGGGTGCTCCGTATGTTTTAGAAAGATACGAAGGAAAAATAAGGTGCACCTTAAGAAAATCTGATATTGAAATAGATTTTCCTTGTAATCACTAGATCGGACGCAACTCCATCTATCTGTAAAGTTGGACACTAAACGAAACGAGATAAACAAACAACAAACAACTGATACAGTTCTCACGGGGTTTCTGTACTTTTAAACGTTGTTTAAGTGGGAAGTGTTTGATAAGTTTTATTCGACATGTCATTGCCTACCAAGACTTCTCTCATCAATCATCGGTTTACACTCGGAGCGCTTAATTACGTTCTGAGAGTATAAATAGCTTGGAACTAGTTCTGAGTCGATATTACATCTTACACTTGCTGTTTTAATGACGTTTAACTGTGCGAAACAATTTAGTTCACTATAGACACAAAAACTAAATTTACAGCAACCAGTGCGTGGAAGGTGTGTTTGTTAAATCGATCTACTCCCGGTACTATACTTACATTCTCACCCGAATCTACTACAAGTTAGTACGAGTTGTTTATCCTGAGTCTTCAAATAAGTATTGCACAACTAAGGTTTTGGGGAGCAGGCTTGCGTATTTGTTAATTTTGACGCAAGACAATAGAAGTAATAAATAAAGAATCGAAAGTTATAATGAAAAAGTTTTAAAAAATATACAAGAATTTCTGTTTATTAATATTTTATTTTTGATTGAGTGTCTAATTGCAATGTTAAGAAATTTTCAAATAATTTATTAGGCCTATTATAAAACTTGAATTTTTGAGATTTCAATGTGTATTTCCTTCTGAATAATCGTTGCCACCGCTTGTTTATGACTTTAACACTACATATGATATGGGAAAGCACTTCAACTGGTAGGGTTTATTTTAATAGTACTTGCACATACTATTATTTACAGAATGTATTCCACTCAAGTAAAGTATCCATTATTACATATCTTTCAAATTAGGGCAAAAGGGCTTATTCAGAAATTGTTAAAAATACAGGAGAAGCACTCAAAGTTTTGACAAACTCATGGCTTGCTTTGCAGTATATACAGGGTGTATCAAAAAGGACTTTACAACTTTGGAAACTCATATGGAGTTAATCATTTAACTTAGAGACATGGTTTTGGTGTCAGTTTGTAGCAAAATACATCAAGTTTTTCACCTTATACCTAAAGAGGTTCAATGTGGCTTCCATTGGTGATACGGTACGTATCCCATCTGAGGTTGATTTCTTGCCAAACCCGCTGCAGCATGTCAGGTGTGACTTGTTCAATTACGAGGTAGATCCTACTTCTAAGCTGTGGTAGAGCCGGTAAGGGCCATGTAATTATCGCACCTAGGCCCATCCATTTACAAGCTACATTTAGGAAATCCCGGGCTTCCGAGAGGTAGTGCAACAGTGTGCCATCTTGCATAAAGTGTAAATAGTGTTTTTGGTCATCCTTGTCAATCTGTGGAATTAAAAAGTTTTTCAGCATTTCTAAGTAAATTATACCGGTGATAGCCTACTGGGAGGATATTTACCATATTCTGTACGAAAATATATTGCACAGTTGTCGCAGACTTCAGCTCTTTAATCCAAGACACAAATTGAGGACGCTCGGAACCAGTAAAGACACCTAAATTTGCTGCAACTGCCGATAGCGCTTGTGGTGCCGCGATTCTATACTAGCGTACCACATGAGTCAAAACTTGATCTACTTTCCTTCAACATGACACCAAAATTAAGTCTGTAAGTCGTATGAATAAAGCTGTAAGAACTTTCAAAGTTGAAAAGTTCTTTTTGATACACCCTATATAATACGCGAGAAGAGAAGTTGCGAGATGGCACGTATTTCAAGTAAAGTGATGTTTTGTTCTCAGTTCTTCTCGGCAAGCCTTATCTGAGTGGATAGCGTCGGATCTTCCTGATCAGAAGATACCGGGTTTGAACCTCGGTTAGACAGGTTTACTTTTCATATCTGTGGTTTGAGGATACGAGGGCGGAAGTAAAGTAAACGGTGGTTAGCTCACTTGAAAGCTGACGGGATATGACTAGTTACCTGGTCTCCTAGTTAGAATGTTTTGCATAATTTTAATAAGATACTTTGTATGTATATATAATATATATATTAATTTTAAAAAACCACGAAAAAATATTGTTTTAACTTGACTCTTTTACCATTCAACCATTCAAGTTTGACCGCGTAACCATTGGTTACCACAAAAAAAATATAATTTATTCGTACAATAGCAATTTATTAACAATTTCTGACTTAAGCCCTTTTGCCCTAATTTCAAAGATATACAATTTTCTTGTTCAAAAATGTACAGAGAACATTCCTATGGAGAACAAATATTTTTTGGTATTTCTTCTCCATTTTGTTTTTTATATTAAATAAAACGGAAAATTATCATTTTATTAATGAAAGTTCTAACAGTTGGGCTTTTTTCAAAATACAAAAAAAATTATTTTTTATAAATTTAAAATATAAAAATGTAACAAAAAAAGGTTCTTTACAAGAAACTTTAAAATAGTTTTAACTTTCAAAAAACAAACTATTTCTGTTAAGAAAATTGTAAAAGTCAGAAATTTCCCCCAAAAATGCATAATATAATAGGTATATATTTATTAAAAAATATATATATAAAATTTTAAATACAAAATTGGTTTCAAAATGTTAGCCCACGGACTGGAGAATATTATAAATTTATTGACTATTTGCAATACCTGCTTTCTTGTCGTATTTCATATCCTAAAATCACTTTGTGACTACCCCAGTTTCGGGTAACCTAAACACCGATTTTCAGATCAAACAGAATATAAAAAAGTAAAAATTGCCTTTATCAGGTAGTCAAACACATTAGAAGTCATCACACAAAACAAAAACACATTAAAACAGCTGTAAATCAATTTTTAATCATAAATAAGGCTTTTTTCGTAAATTTTTCTTTGTTTTATTTTATTTTGTCAATCTAAGATAAAAAAGCTGTTGGTTATATGAATAATAATAAACTGGTTATAAATATAACTGGGCTACGTTGGTTGCTATGGCAGTGAATGTAAATGCAATCAACAAACAAGTTTTGCTAAGCTTTTTATCCGGAACAGATGTGTTATCCATTATAGGCCTTAAAGTGACCCTCTTATTTTCACAATGTTTACGCCTTAAAAAACAAATTTTGCAAAATCCTTTCTCAGTGTGCCTCTATTGCCCCTTTAATATATGCCTTGAAATTTTCTTATTTTTATGTGTAGCAGTTTTTGCTCTACGTTGATTCTACTCCAGTCAATCAATCCGCCTGGACAAAGGTGCTTATTTAATATATAGACTAGGGGCTCTGCCCCTGGACTCTTCGCGTCCCAACCCCGCCTCGCCCAGCGGCCTCAGATGATTGCTTCGCTTCGCTCGCAGTTGGAAAACTCTCTAAAGGCTCTCGCTAATCTTTGGCTCGTTTGTACCTAGGTGAACGAGCATCGTTCAGTATTTTTAACGTCTGGATTGTATCTATAATGTATCTATTCGAATATTTAGTGACTTTGAAGGGGGTATAAAAAGAAGCTGTACCTATTCGCCTTCTAAGTGACTTGAATGGTAGTATAAAAAGAAGTTCAGATTTTATGCGCATTTTTTAGACTTTATGTTCTTCCAATTGCTGATTTCAAAAAACCCTGTATGAAATTTTCATCAAAATCGTTAGAGCCGTTTTCGAGATTCGAGATCCGCGACAGATGCAAAGATAGATACAAGAATTGCTCATTTAAAGTAATAGGTTATTAAATCTACCGTCAAAATAAAATTGCCACAATATACTAATGACGAAACTATTATAGCAGTATGTATGATTGGTTTCAACGCTTGTACCAAGTCAGAGGTATGGTGCATAGCATAGAGCAGGAAGACTAAATGTTGGTTGTTACAATTGTGGTTTAATTAAACGCTCACAGAGTGACGGATTACACCACAGAGTGGTTGCGTGAGAACGCGTCTGTTCGTGCTAGGTGTCCATCAGTCCGTAGACGTGTGAATGATAATTACTCTTTGCCCTTCTGTGATTAATGTGTTACGTATATGTCTGGCCGAACAAATATTAGGGAGGGAATCTGGTTTGTTTGCAAACAGTGAGTTTTATAATATCGTCAAATAATATTGATGAATGTCATATAATTTCAGTAAAAAACATAATAATAAAATGAACAAAATGTGTTTTTAGTTTTGATAAAATTTATTATAAAGTTATACAGCTGTAGCTATGTGAAAATAAGCTTTAATATTACACATAGATTTTTAATTGTGTTTGTTTTGTTTTGATAAGCTATCAGTCAAAACATGGTTGTATTGATAAAATTATTCCATCACGCAGCTGAACTGCTCAGTTCAGTGAGTTTCCAAAATTACTTTTTAAGGTTTCAACCAACTATTTTTGGAAAATTGGTCTCTTCACGAAGGCATTGAATAGGTGTCTGGAATTTAAGAAACATATTAGAAGAGATTTTTTTTGCATTTCAGCATGCATCGTTTCGCCCGCAGCGGAAAACCTCCCTTTGCCAGTTTGCACTTTGTCCTTGTGCCCGCTGTTTATGGAGTTGTTCGCTTCGCTCGCAGCGGATAAACTCATTCCCCGACATTCCGGCCTTTAAAACCAGACGAGCTACAAGGTCATGTAAAAAACCAAAATTTTAAATAAACTCCTATATTTTTACTTTCTCCACCCTATACGTAGTATATGGAGAAAGTATTGTTTTCGTAAAAATGTTCGAATTTGAATTTTCAGTTGAATTATCTGTTTTGGTGCTCCCAGAACGCCAAAAAATTGTTTAGAGCATTTATCTGTGTTGGTGCTCCCTGAACCCAAAAATATTTTTAGTGGAATTTTTTGTTTTGGTGCTCCCTGAACCCAAAAAAGTGTTTTTAGAGTGGTGTCTGTCTGTCAGTCTGTCTGTATGTATACACGACCAGAGAGGACACTATTGGTCCGATTTTCATGAAATTTGGTATGTAGGTACTAAACCCTAATATCTCCAGACATTTTTTTCATTTTTTGGAATTTTCAATTTTTAAGGGTAATTTACACCTAAAAACCCATAAAAAACGACAAAAATGCAAATTTCTCAAAAACGGCTCTAACGATTTTGATCAAATTTTCAGTATTTATTGTGCTTAAGATGCCAAACAAAATGACACCACCCGCTTTTATCAAAACTTCGGCGTTTTAAAATTATGGGGAAATGTTTAAAAATAAACAAGTTTGTGTTGTCAATCTAGCATCGCGGCGGCGGCCGCACGGGGTAGCACCACGGTAGCGTGCACGGCCAGTAATTCAAAGATCGCGCGATCGAATCCCGCCTGGGACAATATTTTTTTTATACAATTGACGTAGGTAGAATATTACTTTTTGGTTTTGTTCTAAAAAGTAGTAAATAAAATGATTAAAAAGCAATATTATTTTGACTACAGTAAGTTGGGAGAAAGTTTGTTTCAGTTTACTGATACCGTTTACTTTTAGATAAAATACAAATCAGTTTCAATCAAGTATGAAAAATCCAAACAATTTTTTTACTTTTGTCATAAAACGTGCTTTCGGTGGTTTTATGAACGAACTCGTTCGAGAGACTTACAAAACCAACTTGTTTAACAAATGTTTACCAAATAGCTCGTAAAATGCTTTATAGTGCGACTAATAAATACACACACGTATAAATGATTTTAATGACGCTCCAAAACGTGTTCAGGAAGCCATGATTGGTTCTCATTGACCACTCCCGATATGGTTTAACCATAAGAGTCACTGCAATAGCGCATCTTTCCTATGGAAATTAGTTAAAAAGTAAATAGCCTATGATTAAGTAAAAAGTTGTTTGATGTTAGTGTAGTATAAATAGTTGAAAAAATATGTCGTTAGGTAAATATTTGAGAAATTATAGCCTAATATGTGTGAAGACTTATCTGTATATATTTATTTCTGTGTATACTTTTTTTGCTTAATTTTTTAAACAATCACAATGTGCAATACAAATTGAGTAAATATGATGCAGACCTATCAGTGTGCACTAAGGTCTGGCAAATGGCGAACTTTTTTTTGAATTTCAACCACATGTAAGTAGTTTGTTTTTCAGAAAAACATACGTAGGAATAATACTCATTATGAAACAAAAATCGTTACGAAGTTATCCTGTTTTAAAATAATTCAATTATAAATCGTTTCAACCCATCCGCTTTGAATGTTTATAATTTACAAATTCTGTTATCAAAAAGTCCTAGTTTAGAAAAATGTAAATTCGTAATTTCCCGTAGGCTATATCTCTTCAGAACTATGAGAATAAATTACAAGATTACGCAGAGCTGTATACTGCATTTTCGTTCCTTCATTTGATAATCTAGACTCTTAAATAAAATTAAAGTGATTTTGAAATAAATACATTTTTTTACTTTCTCCACCCTATACGTAGTATATGGAGAAAGTATTGTTTTCGTAAAAATTTTCGAATTTTAATTTTTAGTGGAATTACCTGTTTTGGTGCTCCCAGAACCCCCAAAAAATGTTTAGTGGAATTATCTGTGTTGGTGCTCCCTGAACCCAAACATATTTTTAGTGGAATTATTTGTTTTGGTGCTCCCTGAACCCAAAAAAATGTTTTTTTTTGTGATGTCTGTCCGTGTTCTGTGTGTCTGTAAGGCTGTGTACAGAGCCGGAGACCATACCAACGGTCCGATTTTGATGAAATAGACATTTTTCATTTTTTAAAATTTTTCATTTTTAAGGGGTTTTACCCCCCAAAAATGGCCAAAAAACGAGAAAAATCTAAATTTCTCAAAAACGGTTCTAACGAATTTGATAAAATTTGGCTCTTGATAAAAAACCGCATCTTTCTAAAAATTCTCGTTTAGATAATAATAATAATAACTGATTTTTCGGGGTTTTTGACCAAAAAGGGAGTTGTTTTTCTAAATGTTTCAAAACCTTTTTCCGTGCATCTATACAGGCCTAATTGACATGTTTGGTGCAAACTTGTTCAAAATCGATGGAATAGTTTAAATAATAATAATAATAATGTAATATGGATGTGTTTTACATGCATCTAATATTTTCCATGGTATGCCCTACTTTTGCAATTCTAAATAACCACCTCCTACGCTACTCTTGGGAAGATATAAAGTTTCAACTGGGAGAAAGTATGTGGCAGTTATCTAGTACCGTTTATTTTAAAGCTCATATGGTTATTTACCCTTATAAAAACCCAAACAGGATTAAAAAAAAATATTTCTCTCAATTTGTCCGGCATAATCTCTGGAATTGCTAAACCAATTTTGACGAAACTTTAATTTGCATTTAGAGGACCTTTTCAAGAATAATCTAGGCTACTTTATATCCCGGATATATTTAGGGTTCCTATTTAAAAAATTATTAAAAGTAAAAATAATGACCAAATTACTGGTTTTGCGGACGGACGAGACGCGCGGCCATTATAAATAAAACAACCGATTTGGATCAAAAGCTTAACTCTTTGACAAGATCTTCTGTGTTTTAATTTACTGTATACTCTGGTTTATCCGTTAAATATATATCAAAACAGTAGCCTGTGCAATATGTGAAATTTAATTACCCATAAATGTTAAACCTTAAAACCTAATTTGTAATTTGTATGCTCATTCGTTAGTTAATATTAGCAAACTGGCGGAAAACGGGGGTTTTAGAGTTTATTTGTGAATAGCTAATAATTTACGTAGGCCAAAAAGTGATACATAGGTATATTTGGGCGAATCACACTTTGCGTTTTTGGGCCATGGAACTCGGATCTAAAATACATATTTTTTTAATTCCTTGTGATGGTAAGGGACAATAACATTTACCCGATAGTCCTGTCGTTTATTTAATCACATCTGCATGCAAAGCCGCATATACCAGCTACTCATTAATATTTCACATGCGCCTACAATAACTATGTATTTGTGGTTGTTTCTCATTAAGCCAGGTATACCAGGACTAACTACGTACTATATTTAAACTTAGGTCAAAATTACAAATTTACAACTAGTAAAACATAAATATGCAGAGGAAGGGATCCAAATATGGACCACCCTTTTTAAAATTGTATATAATTGTAAATAGAATTGAAAAAACATTAAAATACTAATTGTTGGTGTTACAAAAGAGATTTAGAAAATTCTGTTGCTTTTTCCATCATCAAATATTACTACATAGAAATTAAATATGCATTTTTACATTTTAATACTTTTTTGTCTTGCGCTGACGTATGATACCAAATATATTATGTATTAGCATATTCCCGATTTGATAATACATAATAATTATATCCAATGTTCAGATACAAATTATTATATTTTTATTAAAATGTATAAAATAATCCACAAATAAAACAGTCTTACATGTAATGTTTGGATTTCAAAATAAACTTTGTCCCTACTACCAACTTTAGAAAAAAACAATGCACTTTAAATATGTTGTGAAAGTAGAACACTATTCTATATTTATTTAGAACATTACCATCTTGGATTTTATTTATTTATTACTTATAGACTTATGTAATATAAGGATAAGACTGTAACTTATATACTTCACAAGAAAACTTAAATAACGCTTTGATGACATATTGTTGCAGTAAAATAAAATTAACACATCATAGAAAAGTTAGTTTTCGAAAAATGTAAGGGTGACTCAACACAACAAAGTTACCACCTGCTATAAATTAAGTATTACTATAATGTTCTACCAATTGCTTCACTTTGAAGCTAAAATACCCATAATAAAATAACCATTTTCGAAATATATTCCTATTACATATTGGAGACGTATTCCATATTTGGCATTTTTTTTCTCTAATTCATGCATTAGTTCATAAAATAAACGGTATCAGTTAACTGACACAAACTTTCTCCCAACTTACTGTAGTCAAAATAATATTGTTTTTAATCATTTTATTTACTACTTTTTAGAACAAAACAAAAAAAAATATTCTACCTACGTCAATCGTCTAAAAAATTTATTGTCCCAGGCGGGATTCGATCGCGCGACCTTTGAATTACTGGCCGTAATCGCTACCGTTGTGCTACCCCGTGCGGCCGTGACCGTGATGCTAGATTGACAACATAAACTTATTAATTTTTTAACATTTCCCCATAATTATAAAACGCCGAAGTTTTGATAAAAGCGGGTGGTGTCATTTTGTTTTTCATCTTAAGCACTATAAATACTGAAAATTTGATCAAAATCGTTAGAGCCGTTTTTGAGAAATTTCCATTTTTGTCATTTTTTATGGGTTTTTAGGGGTAAATTACCCTTAAAAATTAAAAATTACAAAAAATGAAAAAAACGCCTTGAGATATTAGGGTTTAGTACCTACATACCAAATTTCATGAAAATCGGACCAATAGTGTCCTCTCTGGTCGTGTATACATACTGACACACTGACAGACAGACACCACGTTAAAAACACTTTTTTGGGTTCAGGGAGCACCAAATCAAAAATTTCCACTAAAAATATTTTTGGGTTCAGGGAGCACCAACACAGATAATTGCACTAAACAATTTTTTGGGGTTCTGGGAGCACCAAAACAGATAATTCAACTGAAAATTCAAATTCGAACATTTTTACGAAAACAATACTTTCTCCATATACTACGTATAGGGTGGAGAAAGGAAAAATATTTCGAAGAAATTTAGGTAATTGAAGAAACAGTTATTAAGTATATATTACGTGTTTAAGATTTATAGACAAACAATAACTATTTTGAGCATTATTTTAAATGTATATTTGGACGAATTTATAGAAATTATGTAGGCTAAGTAACCTACGTTTAAAAATGTTACTTGCAGCTGTAGGTCAGTTAAACAAAGACCTGGTGGTGGAAATAAATTTTGGAAAGATTGGAATCGTTTTGATCGATTTATTTATCATCAAATTGAATTATGATTGGTTTGCATCATCCCCCGGTGTGAGCTTTAAAGGGGGTGTTACCATTGAGTTTTTAAACAAGAATACCACTTTCCAAAGTTATTTATTGGGGGAGTAGATTTGTTACTGGCAGGTACTTTTTTTGATTACTGCCACGTGTAGACTATAACACGAAATCAAAAATTATCATTTTCAATTTGTAGGTTTGACCAAATTAAAAAATTTACTGTAGGTACTTGCTAAACGCAAAACTAGATTGCCAATAGCATTCGTCCTGTACCTCTTTTCATTTCCAACAGCTGTTTCCATGGTACCACAGTTTAAAGGTCATTATATAAACTTTTTTTGGCGAAGTTTTTAAAGATCGTCATTTATTTATCATTGATTTTGACAATATTGTGTTGAACTAAACATTGTTGGCAGTCAATCATCGAAAAATTCAGTGTTCTATCATTTATAAAAGGGTGAAACTTTCTGTAGGACTCATGCTTTGGGAGTTAGAATCAAGGAAGTGAAAACATTTAGTGTTTTTTTGTTGACGCTTGTAGGGGGGAGGGGGGTTAAATCCTAGGATACTTCAAAATGATGTAAAATAAATCTATCAAAAATATTTCCAGCTTTCCAACATTTATTTCCAACCACGGGCCTAAAGTGGTCTTATTTATCCGGCCTAATAAGTTCATAGCTATTATATCTAATTATTTAGGAAATTGTTCGTGATGCGACAAATTTAGAAATCCATTCATAATTCTCAAATGACAGACACGACTCCAGTTGTCAAATAAACAACACAAAGGAGTGTCGCACTTAAACAGCAATTTGAGGGTACTTAATTGAAAGCCTTTCTGTGGAGCCCACTGCCGAGTGAAGTCCATTACAGTAATTGTGGTTTCTAATCGTATTAAGAGACAAGACCAAAGTTATAGGCTAGTTCAAACATGCCATATGCTGTCCCCCCGGGAACTTTTAAGCCTTCATAAAGTACAGAACAAACGTCCCGTCGTCTGTTCACCCCTATATTTTTACGTTTCGAACGGAAGGGGAATTTGGTAACATTTCTATGCGTAAATAAATTATCACCAAGTACGTAGCGGACTTAAAGCTTTTCTCAAGTTTGTTAAATTTACATTGCCGTACCAATGTAAGAAATTGTATTAATTTTGAAAGCCTTAGTAATACATTAAATTTCCAAGCCTAAACACAAAGTCACAGAGAAGATCAGAAAAAAATTACTAAACTGATGCAGTTCTTAACACGCAAAGCTTATCTATATTTAAAATATTGCTTATAACCTGTTACGTACGGGAATAAGTCAATACACTAAAACTTGTTATTCAAACCTAAAAATTTAACAATAGTAGAATTCCACTAGTAAGTGCAATTAAGTTATATCACAGTAATAAGGCAGTTATGTATAGGCTGACATCAAAGTAGGAAAGAGATGGGTAAATCTGAGTAGGGAAAGAGATTTTAAATAGTTAGAAAACATTAGAAATGGGTTATTTAAGGAAATATTCTTGGACGAGACGAGGAGTATTGGGAGGCAGGGGCCTTCGGGGTGAAGACGCCAGCGTGGGCGTCAAGGAGATACGAGGCTTTTCTGTGAGGCGTGCCAGCCTAGGTTGTCAACAGGAAAAGCAAGGGATCAAAGCGTGGTCAAAAAATAACAGCCGTGTGAGTAGCCTCTTAAACAGTTTTTATAAAATAAATATCACCCCGCTTAAAAATTTGAATGTCCTTTAGAACAAAAAAAAATAAATTCTTAGTATAACAGAAACTCATTTACATTGAGTGCAATACGATTTAAAATATACTCGTTTGTTTTTTTAAATAGTTGTTTTAAATTACTCTACGATTTGTTATCGTTTAGTAAAAGAAATATGAGATACCATTTATACGGCTATAATTGGCCTGTTTCACAAATTAAGTTATTGTAAGTATTTGTTTCTGTAGTCTTTACTTAAGACTAGATGTACACATTTTAGAACTTCTTTTATAATATGTCAACCTTCAATGGAATTTTCAAAGTACTCAAACCACCAAAGTACACACATTTTCTTTCCCTAAAAAATTTGTTAAACAACCTACCCCTCAAAACCGCAGAAAATACCATGTCAATAATGTTACACATATAAACAGTTTTTATTTTTAAACTGGTGAAATATTCTGAAAAAAACACATATAAACAACGAATTCACATATTTTCTTCCGGCAACTCAACAACTCGCATACAACACTTTTAGAATTTTGCACTATTATATCTCGAAATACATCTTCATACAGCGCTTCAAGCTGGGAACATTACACCAAAACTTTTTCAAAGCGCATGATGGATGGTTGCGCATTTTAATGAGCAATTAGCTTTACAAGAAAAGTTTTCAAGCGTTCCGATAAACCAGTTTTACTTTTCGTCTCAAGGCTCCGTTGTGTTGTCTCTTGTTGTACTTTGTCAAAGATAAATCCCTTCTGTTGGTTTACAGTTTG
Source organism: Philaenus spumarius (assembly GCA_018207615.1). Classification (NCBI taxonomy): domain Eukaryota; kingdom Metazoa; phylum Arthropoda; class Insecta; order Hemiptera; family Aphrophoridae; genus Philaenus; species Philaenus spumarius. Next base: position 25,747 of record JAGFPH010007074.1, on the reverse strand, counting down.
TGTTGTCGTGAGTATTAAACTGTTTACGAACTGTCGTAAAAGATTTACCATTTTACTAACCTTTCTTGTTTGCTGGTATACCTTTATTTATTTTTTACAATTGAAGGCAATGTCGATAAAATAATACCTTGATAAAAAGTAAATGTATCTTTTCTGAGTTTGCTGTTTGTAATTGAAAGAAGGAATTCAACACTTATTTTATTTTTAATTCAAATAATATTATGGTTTATATTAATCAATTTATATTTCATCTTAAATTTGTCTTTAACAAATTTCATTAATGTGGCAATGGTCTGTTAAACGACTGCTGGGTTGGAACTAGAATGTAGTAGCCCATATTTCAATGAGTCAGATCACTGGGATAAGTAAAGAAAATAAAAAACTAAAATTACTTATTCCACTATTTCGATTGGTAACATCGGTATCTGTTAAGAGGAAACACGGTATAAGTCTAATTATAAAATTAACCGCGTGGTAGCAACACTTAATGCATGGTCTGAACGCTATCTGCTATTTCTCCCTCTCAACAATTCTTCTGTCCTGAAACAATTCATGATTATGACTTATACCACTTTCTGACCCATTCATTTCATGACTACTACTGAATGAAGGTGCTCTTTTTCGGTACGCGATCGATGACCAGTAACGTCTCGACAATCTAACGTGCACGTTGCCGGAATAGTGCGTGGACCTTCCGATTATTTTAATTGTTACGACCTCCGCATGGAGTAAATTGTGTTTTGTGTATGTTTTATGTGTATGTTTCTATTTGTGTTTTCATATTCCTGATGGTGGGTGAATACCTGAAACTGCAGTAGAAAGGTCACACAATACCAAAAAAGGATTAGTAGACGTTTATTTATAGAGGCATTAAGTTCACTAATCCATGGGCTACCACAATGGAGTTCAATTTAT
>JAGFPH010007073.1:40878-69777 GCA_018207615.1 Philaenus spumarius | reverse complement strand
GTAAGAAAACATACATGTACAAAAGTTGTAGGACATTTATTTTCCAACAAAACAGGTGACAACCATTATTGTCATTTAACCCAATGTGTGTTTAGTTGTTTTTGTGTGATTAAGAAATTTCATATTAAACAACTCCTGAACTTTATACCAAAATGATAAATTATATTCACGTCCCATCCCACAACGTCAATAGTATGTGTAACCTGTAACTAGAAATGTTTATATAGTATGTCTACGAAGAAACTAGTATGTTTTATGTATTTAGTACTAACAATGTAAACTGTGTATCAAGGTGCTGCAGTGATTACCTAGTATAGTTAAGTAATTAATACCTAAATTTTAGTTCCAACATATATTGTAAGTTCCCATTACCAATAATTTTACCCAGTGCTAGTATGTGTGCCCAGTATGCACGTGTAACTAGATACATGTATTATGTTCTCTGGTATATTTACCAAGAACTGAAAATTTCTGAACTAGAGTAGTAGCATTGAAGAAACAACACTATTTGTTTCTTCAATGGTAGTAGTATGTGAAGCAAGTAAATTGGTAACTAGTAACCATTCAAACCTGCCCAGTTTATGTACTTATTATTTGCAATATATGTAATTAGTTACTTTTCATACGTACTCAGTAACTAGATAAGTGTATTTGGTATCTAGTGTGTGCAACTCTTACTAAATACTCAAACCTGACAAGTAAGTACGTTTATCATTTGTACATTTTACTTGTACCCAATAATTAATATGTGCACCTAACTTTTCACCCAGTGTTAATTGCTGTAGCTAATAATTATTACGAGTATTTATTTTGTACACTTAAAACAAGAATGTAGAATGTGCAATTTGTTGATGCAGTTCATTTGAAATTTGTTTTCTTTTATGAACAGAGAATTCACAACTGTTACTCTACAAGGAAACAAAGGCTTTGATTACAATCACCAAGAAATGCAGAATCCTCCATTCTTGTAGCACAACTGCGTAAATACACTTGAATCATCCATTAGCTGCGCCTACTTGCCGACTTATGTAGGCCATTTGAGACCAAGTATTTTAATGATTAAAGACAGAAAGTGCTATTCAAAGGTACAGAGCTTAATACATTTCTTTCTGTTTGCATTGGTTACAAGTAATAAATAAAACATTCCTAAGAATTTACCATATCCCGAGTTGTTATCTAGTAAATTTTAAGTATATGAGACATTAACGATTGAAAACAAATTTAAATCTTGATATTATTTCCCAATTTGCAAATAATTGTATGTACTGAGAAAGGGGAAACAGAGAAGGAGAAAGCATATATTTTAATATTTTTTGAATATTGTCGACAATTATTTAAGAATATTTTTGTATATAAACTGTTGAGGAGTAACGATAAAAACAAACCTTGAATATTAAATGCTAAAATTGACGCTCGCTTGTCAACAATTTATTTTTGTTATTAAACTGTTTTCTTGTATAATAATGTCGTTCAAGTTTTCTGGTAAACAACTTTGAATATCTGATTGGCAAATTGTGTTCCACCAGTCTGGGTGAATAGTGTTTAGCTGCTATGAATATGGTAAGAAGGGGACATTAAATATTCAAATTATTTATCAAAATCCAAGTAAGTCTAATGTTTTTGGAAAAACTGCGAACTTTCGTTTTTGTGTTGAGCAGTTTCTTCACTATGCTTCGTATTATAGGAGTACTAAATATAATTTATTTAATGTAAACACCCTATTACAAGTTGAAGTAATTTGCTGTTGCATCTTTTGTAAGTTAAAATAAAAATATACAGAAACTTAACCATCCAGTAGGTGGGCGGGCTTCAGTGACCAAAACTCACTTTACAATTTTATTATTTCATAGTACTTTCCTTATATTTACTTTTTGATCTATTTTGGACCGTACTTTAACAAGCGGTTTATTTTAAATTGAATAGTAAAAATTTTACCAATGCCTTATATATAAAAGCCAAATACCACTCACTCACTGACTCATCACGAAATCTTAAATATTTTTGATTGGAAAATCTTTTTGAAAATCTTCTTTGAGAAGAAAGTAAGTAAAATATCTAGATAAATTAGATAGCAACGATCGATAGCCAAATAAAACCTTTAACATGTTACTTTAACTTACTGTTTGTCTCAAACTAGCTGACCCGTGCGAAGCATTCGCATTCTAACTTACTTATATCCCACTTAATTAAAGTACACACCGTATATTTAGTATCGTATAGTGCGTTACCAACTTGCAGAAAGTAAACAACAACAAATAGGTCTCTACATAATGCTGTTTATAACCAAGCTGACAATTAATTAAAAATAGCAATGTAGTGGCGTAACGGCAGCTCTCCAGCTGGGTATTGTTATAATCAGTGTTGCCAACGCCAGGAAAATATATCTACAACTTACTTGATCTTACATCACTTTTACTTACGGATTCTTTTTTTCTTTTTTTGTATTTTTTCGTATAATTGTATTTTGTATATTTTCCGGTGTAGAGGTTAAGGAAAGCTTTAAAATGATGCCTCAATTATGTAATTTGATGATGTATTAAGGAAGTTATGGCGTAGCGGCAAAAAAATGGTCTTGAGAAATAATATATGTGATAGTAATTAGTCACAGTAATAGGTTAGTTATTATTTGGTGATTTTAGTTCAAACATCACTGATAAAGAAAATGTTTTTGTTGAAACAAGCCTTAGATAGCGTCATTCACAATGCCTGCTCAATAAATACTTGCTCAATAAAAACATGTAACCTCATTTGGTGCTGTTAATTGATTACCAAAAATATATTAAATATTACTAATGGACATATATATATTCGTTAGTCTCCGACGTCGAGTCGACTTTTAATGTGATATTTCTAAAGGAATATATTATAATTTTTTCCTATTGTATAGGGAGACGCAGCATCCATTAAAGTGATGAAAACTAACTGTTTAGAAGTTGTAAATGTTTCATTTACATGATATTTAATTTTCTGTAACATAAAGTTTATTAAAATGTCTCCAAGTGTCAATATGAGATGTACAAAGTTCGACTTCCACAATTATATTGTATTTAACAAAATAAAAATTTGTTAGAATAAACCTTACAAATAAATTTCATTAAGAGAATAAAAAATAAATAATTTACAATAATAAACGTTTGTTTCAAATTTAGACTATATGGTAATTTGATCCAAAATTGTATTTTATTTTGTTTTTACTTTTCGTAATATATTTTATTACAATTAATAATTCAAATTAATTGACTCACCAGTTGTCAAAGATTGTTAAATAGTTCACAAGTATTAGGAGTAGTTGAGTAAGCAAATGATTGTGGGTATTGTTGTTTGAATTATTATTGTTAGGAAAAAAATTGTAAATTAAAGAAATGACCATGTCAAATTTATAGGTCCCAAGACAAGAACATGGAAATTAGAAGCTATTGCGAAACATATCAAACTGTGTTAGATGGCACATTCAGGATTCTAGTTAGCTATGCTTTACAGTAACCTGCAAGATTATATATTATAAATATTCTCCTCCGACCTAAAAACTGGCTTCTGGGTTTTGAGATACGGCCGAGGACAGCGATATCTCTGCAAATAAGGCCATCAAAAAGTGCCACGGAAATCCTTACCTTGGAAGTACACATAGTAATGTGAGCAAACTAATTTCGTTATAACCATTCACTAGAATTGCATTGAAGTGGTAATTTTGAAGGTGCAGCCAGTTGTTTTAAATTATTGCGTTCAATAATACTGCTGATTAGAGTGCTCTGTCTTAGGATTTATTTAAATGAGAATAATAAGAATTAATTCAATTGTGGAGATAGAGTTTTGTGTGTTCAAATTGTATTGTTAATTTAATAGGACCACTCATCTTGAAGATAATAAATTTAATATAATAACATTGCGGTAAAGAAAGGGCATTGTGTAAGGAACCCTAATAAAAGAACCATAGAATCGTCGTTAGTCGGAACTCGAAATCTAACATAAGCTACGATGGCATATAATTTACACACGACCTTGTATAACTTCATAAACACTGCTACTGATATTAACTTTTTACTGCAGTCATTTTGAATCTCGGTTAATTTTCTACGAGTTAAATTCAAACTTAACCAACTTTAGGAAAACATCAATATATTAAAAGTGCGTGGTATATATTTAAAGAAACTCAAATCTATCTTTCGTGGAACCAATCTCATCCCGTCAATGTGGGTAATTTAATTCATCAATTTGGGCATAGAAAAACATCTACAATTAAATTAAATTAATGGAATAAAAAATATAATATCACAGTTCTAGAAAAGAAGAAAATAATTTAAATAGTGCCCTTAGATGTTTCACAAGTTCGACAGAGTTTGGAATGCGTTTGTTTTAAATAGGTCAAACACTTGGCAGAATCACATAATTATGTACTATAGGACTTTCAGAATGTGATGATAGTTACTCTGATGAGGAAGAAGTTTCATTAGGATTTCCACATGGAAGTAGTTTCATGATTTCAACTGTGTACCTTTTAAATACAAATGTTATAACTGTAATATAGGAATGTACAATTGAAACTTTTGCAGGCTGAACTGACATTGTAGCAGAAAAAATGTTAGAGATAAACTTCAAAATGCCAATAATAAGTCCAGTATAATTTATTTGTAAATTTAGTGTTTACATTTTGGAAAGAAAGACAAAAATTTAATTAAATATACATAGTAAAAAAAATATAAATTAAATTAGGCTGATACAAGTTGTGAGTGTTTTATCAAATAATATTCCTAGAGTTTAGTCACCAAAAACTTGTTTTAATATAAATATGTAAAAAGTAATAACCTTTACCTGGAATCAAATGTTTAAACATCCTAAACGTATAATGTATTGCTATGACTAGTGACGAGCAACATTTAGAATACAAAACAAAACAAAATGTTTACTGAATTGAAAACTCATCCTCCATTTTGTGTTTAATTGCTAATCAATATTTAATTTACACAATTAATTTACTTTTTAACTAACGTTATATCCACAAAGGATATTTAATTGTTCCTCTACATCAGGAGAAGCTACAACTTCTGAAATATACTAATGTTTACTAAGTCGAAAATGTAGTATTGTTTGAAAGATTGTGTTAAGCCTATAAGACAATCACGATAAATTAAACTTAAAAATATCTTATAAATTTAAGTCTATTATGATAAAGACGTTGTTTTAAATAAATCATATTTTGGTTTAGATCGTCAAAACACAATATATTGATTAATTATTTTAATTATTGTCACAGGAAACAATGGCGGAAGTATTTGTGGAATAAATACGTAACTTTAAAACAAGAAAAAATATTAAATTAAATTAAATACTTGTCCTAATACTAATAGCACATTCCCGTACACGACGAATAATGTACCTAACTGTGACACAAGGACATATATGGCAGTAAATGTGTCCTGGGGATATATAAAATAAGATATACAACAGAGACTTTCCTTAGAGATAATTTAATTAATTAATTCATCATTTAAAGCTTCAGTTGAAATTAATTTCGTCTCCGTTTTATGCTGCTTTGACGATGCTGATGACTTTGTCTTTCATAAATTTAACTGAAAGCACGTTTTAAATTAATTAGTGAGATACGTGCTTGTTTAGGCCTCTTGCGGCCGACATTAAACGTAGATATTTATACAGGGTGTTTTGCTTTCTGCTATGAAAAGGCGAATAATTATTTTTAATGTTTGGTTGTTGGAAAATACCAAGTATTATTTAGCAGAAATAATTTATCTTATAAGACTTTTAGTCGTAATAGAATACACGGTTTAAATTGAGATTGTTTAAGCCAGTTATTCAAAATGTAGTTTTATTAACCAAAGTTTTAACATATTCTCGAATTAAATTCAGTTTATTTTAAATCCGAGAATCAATAAATGAAAAGTTACCAAATAAAGTACGGTAAATGTAATTTGAACAGGATTATTAAATAAAATTCATGTTTATGGGGAATGTCTACATACCTAACGATTGAATAACTAGGAAATACTGTTGCATTTAAATAACGTTTAAATTGAGCAATTCTGATTTTAAAATCCATTTGTTCGATCACTATTGACACTTTTTTATACAAAAATAAACAATGCCTTACAAATAAACAAATGTTGTAATCTAAGAATACTTTATTGTTGTTAACATATGTATTCAAATTTTAATCTACCTGATTCTGAAAAATTTAAATGTATAATATTTGTTAAAAAAAAAAAACAAAAAAAAAATTGAAAAAGAGATGTTTGTGAGTAGGAAAAAACACAAAACTGCATATAATCGATAAATAAAACGTTTTGGTACACCACTTTATATTAAAGTGTTTGTTTATTTTAATATCTCTTAGACACATTAAATATCAAGTAAAACCCATTTATACAAAACGATATATCCAATCTGTATTAAATTACAACAGGTAAAGACTGATAAGCTTTCTTACATGAAGACGTCGAAAGGCAATCCGGTGTATCCATTGTGATGAAGAATGGGTTTCCTTTGTTGGAAGGAACTTCGTTTCCTTTTTGTCTTGGAAACGCCTGAGGACAGGAAGTATGAAAATTGTTTCTTATCCCGATTCATTTGATTCAATAGTATAAACTCCTTTATAGAAATCAATATGTTTAACTGTAATATACTGAGAAGAGGAGGAACAAATCGTTCATCTATGATTTTACAAACCTTTAGTTAGTGACTTTAAACCTTAATTTTGTAGGTAGTTTTGGATAACATTATTAGCGGCAAATGACATCAGGTTTTGCCTATAACTTGATAGAAACAACTTTTTGTTTTAAGCAGATGGGAGGAGAGTCTAAAAGCAACATCCACAGTGGGCTATGCTAAAGATGAATTTTCAACATAGGTTTTATATAGGTTGTGTAGTTACTACTAGAGGTGAATAAAGCCTTCGATATACTATCTCGTCTTCTTTAGTATAACTAGCAAAAAACAATACAAGTTATGAGACAAAAGTAGTACTGCCCCAACTGGAGGTACCTCTAATCAGGTGTAAAAAACACACATTTGAATATTTTTTTAAATAACACACTGTTAGTACAGGTTTCCATCTCATCATAATAGTTTCGGGGAATCATGCCTATATTAATATCACATATTATGTAATGTTTTGGATGGCTATACTAATAACATATTTTTGGTTTCCAAAAGTAGGCTTTTTAAAAAATGCGATCGATTTTTGTTAAGAACCGAAGAAACACTTTGGGTCAAGTATGCACGATACGTTTAATTATATCAAAAATTAAAAATACAAAAAAAGAATTAATAACTTTTTTTATCATAACTAACATTTATCGATATATTCAAACAAAATAAGCCCAACTTTGTTTGCTAACAATACAAGACAGCTATTAAAGTATACAGTTACAATATTCCTCCCTGTTGATAACAAGTCATTAAAGTATTAACAATACTCCTAATTAATTTAGGCCAGTCGGTAGGGGTAAATTTAGACCAAAAGTTCCAGTAATTTACAATACGGCTGATTTTTTTTGTAAGTACATTAAATTATGTAGATTAACATAAAAAAAGGTTTACCAGTCTATCGATTTCCCAAATTCGAAAAAAGACGATTATAGTTTTTTTTTTATTATGCTTAATATTTCGAGCTGGGATTAAGATAAAGAAACATAAAAATACCACCGTGTAGGGGAGGTATTTTTAAACAAAAAAGGTCATATGTATTTATTTCGTCCGAGCAATGGTTTGTCTGGAGAAAATTCGATAATGCAGGTATGTATTTTGCAGCAGGGGAAATCACTAAAAGGAGACATCTCATTCATATATATAGCGTTGGCTCATTCTAAATTGGCCAAATTTTAATATATCGAATTGAAACTTGACAAAGGTGTTAAAATATATATTTTGAACATTTATGCTGAGCCTCAGCTTGTTATCTTGAATATTACCCGATCTAGAGCCACTTGACTTATCAATGGCTTTCTCGATTTTAGGAGTACCGAACCCACCAATTCATTTTAAACAGCTCCAGTTTAGAAAATTTTCAAAATATCAATCAGAAAGTTTTTTTACAAGTTAAATATATAGGTTCAAACAAGATCAAGGAGTATAAACCTTCATTATTATTTAATTTTCAAAGCACACGTAACTTAAAAAAGTTTAATTTTAGACCTTTTTAGATTTTTCATCAAAACGCTTGAGTTAATCGGCTGCAGATTAGTCAATGTTTTTAATATAGTTTTTAAAATAAGTATAGCAAAAAACAATTGTGTTTTTAACTTCTGTACCAATTTTTAAATCGATATGTTCAAAAATGTCGAAAATGGAGTCGTTGAATCGAAAGGTGTTATAGTTAAAACGAGATACGTAAAACAGAACACTATTTTCAAGCGCCTCGTTTTTAAAAATAACATGAAAAAAATCGTTCATACTTTCTAAGAATATTTATACTCGTGTACTCAACTTGTAAAACAAATTTGATGTTGAAATTCCAAAAATTTACGAAACTGGAGTAGATTGAAATTAGTTCGTGGGTCTGGTACTTCTAAAATCGATAATCAAAATCAACTCCTAGATCGGGTCATTTTCAAGATAACAAGCTGAGACTCAGCATAAATGTTTAAAATGTATATTTTAACTCCTACGTCAAGTTTCAATTCGATTTATTAAAATTCGGCCAATTTAGAATGAGCCAACGTTTCATATATGAATAATATGTCCCATTTTAGGGATTTCCCCTGCTGCAAAATACATACTTGCATTATCGAATTTTTTCCAGACAAACCATTGCTCGGACGAAATAAATACATATGTCCTTTTTTGTTGAAAAATACCTCCCTTACACGGTGATATTTTTTATATGTCTCTATATTTATCCCAGCTCGAAATATTAAGGATAATCGAAAAAAAATGATAATCGATTTTCTTTTCGACTTTGGGAAATCGATAGACTTGTAAACTTTTTTTTATGTTAATCTACATACTTTAAGGTACTTATAAAAAAAATCATCCGTATTGAAAATTACTGGTAGTTGTAACCTATACCGACTGGGCTAATTGTGGATATCGCAGATGAAGAACTATTTTAAGATTTTCAGTAAGAAGTGCTGTTAACTTAAACATATTATCACACTTTGGACTACAAAAAAACTATAAAAGTAAAAGGGAAACATTCAATTACAGCAAGTAAATAATGCGATGATACTAAAAAAAGATCACGTCAGTAATCTGCCTTCTTTCAATTACGAAATATATTAGTAGTACATCGTGACCAAATTAAAAAAATAGTCTATAGTACTATGTTTGATATGATGCATTTTCTATATTGCTTCAATACATTTGCTATAAGTTAATTTAATGAAAAGGAAGCAAGAATAGTTTAGTTGTAGGTTTCCTGATTATTTCACCTAAGAAAAGTACAGATCATTAATATTATAGTTTGAATATATTTTTTGTAACATCAGCATAACTTAAAACGTTTTCGAAAACTTCAGTAGTCTCGAGCAAAGTAAAGTTAGTGTAGTAATATATTTCAATAAAATATTTTTAATTGAATACATTTTATAAATATGAAGCAGTTTACATTAGTCTCTATTTCAAACTTATAGATCTAGTAACTTTGTAAAATTAAAGTACTTAGTAGCATAAACATTACGATTACATTAAGAGTACAAGTTTTATAAATTATAAAACCTCGAGTAACAAAAACACTTAAAACAAAATCTTGTATATAGAAATAAACATGTTTGTGTTTCAGGTTTTGAAGAAATAGGATTTCATTAAGAAGGAGATTGTCCTTTAATCATGCAAACATAAAATTCAATTTTATTTTTGAGTACTTTCTTCACATTCTCCGTAGCACGTACTCTGTATAACCAGGTCAAAATTAACGTATCCACCTCTATGTTCTTTAAACTAAAAAACATATTATATTTGTCAATCCCTTTGGTTTAATAAGTACGACTGAATAACTAAAGCTATAAAAAGTGTAATTCTTACCTATCTGAGCAGAATTACAATATTATTAAGTAAGAACAATCTAATATACCTGATCTTAGTGCTTGACTGACATGCAGTTGGGGGGTTTTTAAACTAACATTATTTTGTATTAATTTGATCATTTTGGTATCTCTACAAAATTATAAAAAAAATATTTTAAAAGATAAATTTTTTCCTGAAATGTTATATTAAAACTCAAATATTTGATGTCTTTAAAATACTTTCGTAGTAACATCTTATACAGCATCCGGATGTTGGTCGTAAATGTATAAATTTAATAATTTAAAGTCTGAAACAAATTTTTACTTTAACTATAAAATATTTATTAATAATAAAACACAAATAAACTAGAATTTTCCGCTACAAGGTTGAAAACATTAGTTTTAGGCAAAGCTGTAAGCTCAACCTTAAGGTTTAGTATATGCTAGATTTTGTGTTTAATGTTGTCCAAGCTACTATTATGTTTTATGAGTGTGCATTATTATCCCATAAAATAAGAGGTATGGGATACCACTCGACAAATAAACCATTTTGTCCTTTCTTAATAGAGGGTTTTGTCTCTCACATGTAAATTTATACATAAGCAAGATTTTTAACACGCTCAGAAGCTATATAAACAATTTATTTGGTAAAAGTATTTATTGAAAGGACTCTTTGTATAGCTTTGTTGCAATCAAACTGCATTTCTATTAACGGCTATTTAAACGTTTTTAAATGAACAAAAAATATTTGTATTGTTTATTCAAGCCATGGCCTAGAATATCTCATGTTTCCATTAATTACTATATCAACTAATTGCAAAAAATAATAGATAGTTTAGCATCGCCAGCTTTACAGAATTGTAAGTTAGTCCTAGAATATACTAAAATAAATTAAATATTGTATAGAAACTAGAAATTACCGGTATATTTTCAGGTATGGCAACTAGTCTGTTGGAACTAGTTATTTTATTTTCTCTATAAATGTTGGTATAAAGTTAACAGTTGCTCAAAACATATTAGGAAATATTGTGTACTTGTAAAGTTTTTCATATCCGTATATCGAAGTATAGCCTTTAGTTAGTGTTAAGCAAAAGGTATGATTAAAACAAACTTTCATAAAATGGTAGAAGGAAATAAATGCTATAAGGTGTACCACACTATTGTTCTATGACAACTTCACTGACATTTCGAGTTAACATAGCATTATATCAGTTGGCTAAAATGGAGTATTATATTTCAGTTTATAAGATGAAATTACTAATAGATTTATGACAACTTTAAAATAGGTTTGGATAACTTCAGTTTGATAGTGTTTTACATAGGCATTGTTTGGTTACTTCTTTATTAAATTAATCTGACGTGCGTTATAGGCAGTTCTATGTTTGGAAAAGTTTTATTGTACACCTTATGATTCTATTGTACAACTACATCTATTTACATTTTTTTTTATCATATCGTATACATAACTCTGACATAATTAAAGATTTTTATTGACGTTAAAAATGTCAAATAGACGATTAACACATAGAAAAGGTTTTAATGAATAACAACAGAAATAAATGCGTGTAGAAATTCCGCCAAATTTTATTTTACAGTCATTTTAATTTTACAGATCTAAAGAAATGAAAAAAATAAAAATGAGAGAGAAACTACCCATTCTTATAGTTGTTATGTTGGGCTTGTCTTTTGAGATAAAAAACATATTATAAAAAACATATTACAAAAAACCTTAAACATAATCCTCACAAATATTTCTTAAATTTTACAAACACATTTCAACGGTAATATTACCATCTGAAAAAACTTATTTGTTTCTTGGCAAAGTAAAGCAAATAAATTATGACTCCACATAAGTTATATAAATGGAGATATTAAGATAAGTTACCATCTACTAAGCTTAAAATATTCAATATATACTAGGATGAATCAAAAGTGCTGCCTATTTCTACTTACATAAATTTCATGCATTTTCAATAAACAATAATAATTTATTTCAACTTATTCAAACAGTATAATTTTACATTTAATTATTAAATTATTAATTGAGAATTATTTTTCATAAGGCTCTGTTTGTAATTAATCATTTAATAATAATAATAAATTTTATATATTGTTGGTATTCAATCTTTATGTATTCACCACAACATAATATTATATAAATATATATATATATATGAACTTACATTCACAGACACAATATTATTTTTAAATAGTTTGAAATAGTTATATTTAAAAAAAATTAAATATTTATTTTAAAATTATTTGTGCTCCAAATATATAAAAGTTAATATTTCCAAGGTAAATAAAATATTGTGTTATTTTATGGCATTTGATTATTTGTACCTACATAATACTCATTTAAAAATAATTGGTAAACGTTAAGTGAATACGTTGAATATATAATGAAATTATTGATGATGCGTAATGAACATTTTAATTTAAATTTCTCCATTGGTTTACAGTTTAAGCAAACAAAACATTCCATAAAACTCTAAAAATGAGGACTGAGATTTTGTAGAAAAATAAATTACAATGGTATTTCTGATATATTTCCTCCAAAACTTTTCAAATAATTACCATAATTTTAATTCCCATAAGCAGTGGGAACCATTTAACCCATTTTGTTCATTTTAACAAAACCAAATAAATAGACACATTATTACTACTTTTAAACTTGGCACTGTTGCGACACGGTACAGAAAATACAACCAAACTAAATGGCGGTTCAGAATCAAGTGAAAGTCACAGAGTATTGCTGCTTATTATGCAAGTTCAGACAGGCATGCAATTATAACGGGTTCTGGTATGTTTGTTTAAAAGTCTGAATCACAGTCTTGTTATTTAATAGAGGACATCTCCTACATATTTAGATTCATACAGGTCAAGTACATTACAATATTTATTAAAATAAAATTTTACCTTTTCATGAGTGTGATATTTTTATTGCAGATCGGAGCTATGCCTATACAAATGTAATTAATATTTAGTTTTAAGTGAATACCCACGTCTATTGATCCGTGTTGTTTTTTACTCTAAAACAATTGTAATTCCGGACGATTGTCCACAATCATGTTTTATAAAATATCACGTAGGTACAGTTAAAAACATAAAAACACATAGTTCATTCCGTGTGGAAATCGTTAAGTTGAAACGAGCACTTTTTGATAGCAAACATTGACGTGCACGTCGGCTGATGAATTTTGTACTGATCGAAGTTTTGTGCAACGACATTGGACTTGTCCCCCTCCTTGTCTTGTGATTAACGTACCATACAATATGTTTGATTTAAAGGACAGTTTGTCGTTTAATAATGTTGTTAGGTTCAGCTTACAAATGTAATAAAAATATTGTGCACATTCTGACACCAACTAAATAAACCCTTATTACTATATTTACATTTTTTGTTCGGGTGATATTGTTTGTATGTTTTTTATTTGTGTTGTAATGTTTTACTGAAATTTTGTGTCATATGTAAAAGTAAGATTGCTCATTTTGTAGCAATTGCATGAACTGACTCGAAATGTACAGGCTTTTGTAACATGAATATATTTACATCTGACAGGGTCCTTCAATACCAATACATCAATACACATAGCAAGACACCTAACCTAATATGAACATTAACCATTCAAGTTTACATTTTACATTATAGTTGAAACAATAAATTAAGTTTAAACATTATTAATTAAGTATTTAGAATTTGTTGAAATGAAATTAATTCCATTTTGTTTCAACGTAAAATTAGTTAAATTTATAAAGAAAACTTTTAAGATTTCAACCAACTATTTGGGAAATTGTTCTACTTACGAAGGTGCTGAATAGCTGCCTACGTGAGCAAAATATATTACTATATTTTTTTGAAGAATGTAGGCCGATACGAAGAAATAAAATAAATTAGTTTAAGAATTGGAAAGGCTTTGCATGAATACTCTATCCAAAATTAAGCAAAACAACCTTAAAAAAATGATTAAACCATTTAAAAGTTTTTGTTGTGTGTTTAATATTAAATAATTAATTTTGATTATAAAGCCTACAATTATTTAGTCTAGGTTAAATTATTTTGTTAACATTTGTAAAAGCAGAGAGTGCAAAGTGTGTTGAATACTAAGAAATACTTCGACCATAATTCAGTGAGATGATTTACTTGATGCATTTGTTTAAATGAATGTACCAGTACAACCCTCAAGTAGTCAGAAATACAGAGCTAAGCACGGAGCTGCTATTGTCGACAAGTTTTATTATTTTTCATTTGCTTGGTTTCGGAAACAAAACCTCGGTAAGAACAAAATTAAATATTCCACGAGAACAAAAGGTACTAACTTTTGTAATGTTTATTTCTCTCTGCGGAAATAATAAAGCCCTTTGCCTTATTAAGTTAAGAAATGTTTAGAATCTAAATTATTACGCTGGAAATAAACTTGTTTTGACAACAGTATTAATTAAATTACCCCGAAGTTTTGAAAAGAAATGGTCTTTCTTAGTTGTGTTGCACGAACAATATGCAATTTGGTAGGCCTACTTGACCAACATTTACTGCAATTAGGAACTTCTTTATTGTATGCCGCTTAAAGGCTTTAACTTGAAAACCGTTTGTGGATCTGAGCAGCTTCGTAGTGTTTGAGAAGTACTTATGCTCTCAGTTTGAAGGAGTACCATCAATTCTAATAAAGATAAAGTAATAAAATATTAACGCCTATATTAATCACAGTAGTTTAAAAAATAATAATCAAAAATTTTATATACATACATAATCTCATAACCAAATATAGTCAGCACTGGGTCCGAGAAAATTATAAAAAAATTTCTTAAATATTTTTATGGTTCTACGTTATTTAAAGTTTATCGGAGAATAGAAAACATCCGTCAAGAAAAAAAAGTCAAGCAATTGTTTTGTAATCCACATAACTACAACACATATTGGTTAAAACAACGTATGCTCTACTATTACGTAAAAATTAAAACAAATATATAGTTACATAATTATGATAATGTAAATGTAACTTTGTTTGCTGAGAATAATCTTGGTAATATGTTTCGGGATCCTAAATATAAAATTCAAGAACAGAAAAAATCTGAATTAATTTAATAAACTGTGGAATGTGTCAGCAGAAAAATGTGATGATTAGATAATGTGAAATAATTATGACGATCAAACGGTGTAATTGATACAAATAATTCATTTCGGGGTATACAGCTAGAAAAATATAATAATATATATTACGGTGAATGAATAGTTTCAGCTTAACTGAAATTGTTCCAGGGGTCTAAATGATTTCTTAAAATGTTTTAAGTGTAGATGGTTATTCTGTGCTACAGGTGTGTACATTATGAGTGTATGAGTTTTGTTTATAGTAATTTTCAGTTACTTTATCTAGTCTACAAAGAATAATTTTATTTATTTATTTTCATCATCGCCATTTTTGGTAGTGTGTTTCCTAAGCATCGTAGCTTTTACGGGTAGAGCTTACCATGTTGGATAGGAAATACAGCAGTATAAATGTTTCGGTTTGCCAAGAGAAATGAGTGATTTAAAATCTTGATATTAGACCAAAACCGTCTTTCGAATACAGTTTACGATAAGCTAAGTTTAGAGTTGGTTAAAAAAAAACAATTATTTAGATTATAAGATTTAGGCTTACGAACCATCTTTCGAATACAGTTCAAGGTAAGCTAAGTGTAAAGTGTATCCAGAAAAAAATATGTACTTAGATCATGTAATTTGGTCTTACGGTCACTGTTCAAGTTAAGCGAGTTTAGAGTCAATTTAGGACAATTTTTACTTAGAAATATTTAAATTAGGCCACGAACCGTCTTTCGAATACAGTTCAAGGTAAGCTAAGTTTAGAGTAGGTCCAGTAAATATTTATTTAGATCTTTCAATCTAGACTTTCAAATCGTCTTTCGACTACAGTTCAATTATTTAAGCTAAGTTTAGAGTCAATCAAGAAAATATTTATCTAGATCGTTCAAATTTAGGCTTAAGGAACCGACTTTCAAATACGGTTTAAGGTAAGCTAAGTGTAAAGTGTATCCAGAAAACATAAGTATTTAGATCATGTAATTTGGTCTTACGGACACTGATCAAGGTAAGCGAGTTTAGAGTTGATTTTGAAAAATATTTATTTAGAAATCCTTACTTTAGGCCTACGAACATTAATGAAGATAAATCAAAGCATGAAAGCATAGGCAAGCTGAAGCAAGACGTGTAACAAACCAAATATTCCAAGTCTTTTTAGAATAAGAATTATAAGCTGAATCTCACGGCGTGCTCTTAGCTTAGCTCTTATTAAAGCTAACTAATTAAAGCTGCTTCAAAGCTAACTAATAATTTCACAATTGGAAGGAGGGACAATGTCCACTGACTTAAGACTTTGTATCATTCAGTCCTAAGCCAGTACCCGTTCGGGCAACTACGAACTAAATGTTGTGCGTTGTTTGTTGTATATTTTTGTGTATGTGTTGTAATGTCAATGTGTTGTAACAGTTTTTTAATGTTTGATGACCTCATGTGAGCGACTTTTACACCAGAAGATGGACGATTGAATACGTCCGAAACCGCGGTAGTGTTTTTAATACTATTGGATCACTTGACGGAAAAAACAGGTAATATAAATTAACCTTGTATAGTAGAATCGATATTACATACAACAATATTACAATACAGTAACCTAAAGAGTAGATAGATGTGTGAGCTTCGAAATTTGATAATATAGTTTCTGCGGTAATGAATGTAAATAATATAATTAAGAAACTTGTGATGGTCCAATCTAAGTTTTAGCTGAAATTGTGTTACTAAACTGGTGATCGGCATCATCTAATTTATCTGTTATTTTATGAAGTTATTTGCCATTTCATTGGATATCAAAATGTCGAGTCTGGGTCATGGCTATACAATTTTTAAAACTATATTTGTCAAATTAATATAACAATTAATTATCCAAATTCAGTGCGAACAGTTCTTCACATAGGCACATCAAACATTGAAAATTAGGACGCTTATTTTTTGAGAACTCATGGTGTGGTGATGTAAATAATGAGTGTTAATTGATGTAAATAATTCTTTAAAATTGTACGATAGTTTGTTAAATACCTAAACTGAATAAATGCCCTACTATCCGTAATTTCAAACGCATTCTAATATTGTTAAATTAATTACTCAAATGAGATCATTTATATAAATTGTTACTATTTCTACGTGTGGCTAAATACACAAAGTGCATTGTTTACATTACTCTGTTATTCCGTGTGAAGTGTTAATGCACAGTTAACTAAAATACATGATACCTGTATGTACAGTTGTTCAGCTATTTGATATGATCAAACATTTGTATAGGTTAAAATATAAATAAGTCACTGGACAAGCTTTACTCGAAAAATATTTACAAATCATTACCCTGAATGTTTTTATCAGAGAATTTTTTAGATTATATATATAACAATGTATGTAAGTTTTTTTAAATCTGTTTTGATATAATTAAATAAAATATAAATGATAAGGATTCCCCACCATTTTTGTTTACTAAAAGTTAGATCTATAATATATTATAATTTGTTTGAAAAACATATAATTACTCCTAATATACTGCAACTGTTTGTTTCTGATATTTAGTAGTAGTTTTATGTAATATGTATGTAGTTTTTTTAAAAAATATATGGAATAATTTTAAAGCAAATTTAAGGGAATATATTTGAACAAAATATTTAAAAATAGGGTTATTAAAAAGAAAGATTTCAAAAACACATTTTTTTTAGGGTACTTAATTTGGATCTATAAAATGGATAAAGCAATTTTGTTTTGAGTTCTGACTATTGGTAGTTTTTGTGGAATGGTGGGGTTTATAACAACATAACATAATTATTTAAATGTGTGTAATTCTGAAACTAATATTAAATTATTATTGTTTATATTCGCCATACCGACTATTATTTATTTAAGTATAACCATAAATAATAGCTCGAACCACCTCAATTTCCATAAAATGGCATCAAATATCAGCTTCATTTACAGAGTACGAATAGTACCGATGACACACAACGATTTCATAGAGGATTATAATAAATAACAAAGTACATAGCCTCACAAAACAGATATGAACGTAATATTGTTGACAAATTGTTAAAGAAACAAGAAATTTAACGCTGTAAAACCGAGGATAAAAACTGACAATACATTTCAGTCCCGTACAACTACAGATTGCATAACTCTTTGGAGCAACGCTTTCTGAAAAATATGGTACATTACCACATAAAGCGCAAGAAGTAGTTTGTCGCATATATTTAACAAAAATACAAGTTCCAACAATAAATTCTAAAAGACAGCAGTATACTATATATCATGTGCTGATTGATTTAAAAAAAACAAATACATATAGAGAAAACTGTGCTATCATTTTGTAGGAGATTAAAAGAACACCTACCTCACTCAATATAATCTGCACAACCTCCTGAAAACGAATCAAAGTATGCTGAGCACATTATTATCGAAACCAAACATAAGTATGACGTCATCGACAAATATTTAACCATTTTACACAGGTATAAGAAAGCTAAGCTTATGAATGCGCAGGAACTGTATGATATTTATAAATCGTTCTAGACAGAGCAAGGGACACTGCTTAACGAATAACAAAGTTCAACTCCAACCAATTGTTTGACTTAGTAATAGACACCTCAGAAATAAACACAGATAAGAACCAAGCCCAAGCATAGCACCAACCGTCTATTCGTGGACAGTGGACCCATCTCATGTAATTCGAAATGTGCGAGTGTTTGGTAGTGTACTCGTGTGTAAAAGTGTTTTTTAATAATTATTGACGAAAGACAATGGTACCCAACTTGAAAACGGCTTAATAGCATAAACGGCCGTCGTGAACCTGTAAATAGACTATTGGACTGTAAGCTCAAAAAGTTATACTTAATATTGAAAGTATTACTGTTATGTCTTCTATTTAATTAATGATTATTACCAATCAAAAATTTTCTCTAGTACAGTAATTCTTTTAAACAATGATATTATAAAAACAATAACTTAATGAAAAGATAATGTCTAAATTCAATAAAATTTCTCTTGTTTCGATAAGATGTGGTTGTATTTTAAAACTAGTAACTAGTATTGATATGTTTAACCGTGAACTTAACTTAATCAGTGATTTCAGCGAAGTCAGATATCATGTTATGGAAATATTGGTTATTTTAGTTGGTGCATTAAATATAAGTTTTTAGTAACAACACTAAAAACCTCCATCAGTTGATTTATTTTTAAAATATAAAATTCATTACATCTCATGATTACCATTAGTGGATTAGGAAATTTATTTGTTAAATGAGAAGAAAAAGTTTGCTTCCACCTCTACCAATCATATTTATTATGTCTATATCCCACATTAGAATTTTGAATTATCTTTAGTTTATGTAATGCCCATGAGCAATTAAAATCCGGGTACACAACAATACAATTTTAATAGTTCAACTTACTTTGGAAAAGAACATTTCTTCAGATAAGTAGTCACTTATCTAGAAATTTTGAAATTAATAAATACAAAGACTGAATTTAGAAAGATTGCATTAAAATTAATAATTACTTTGTATACATTTATTAATGCAAGATTGTAAGCCTAAACATTCTTGCTAACCTACATATAGCAACGTGTATGCAAAGTCAATATCTTTTTATCTAATCTTAACGTTTTAAAAGTGTGTATATTTTTGTTTTAATAAACGTACATAATTTGGTATTACTTTGAAAAGTGTTTTACAACCGATGTTAGGATTAGGGGTTTTCATTATTTTTAGGTAAAGGTACTTTATACGTTCGGTTTCCTAATGAACAAAAACCATGTAAAGCATACGTTTTGCCATAAAATTTCGAATTTATTTGTACTATTGTTATCCTATATTTGGAACTATTCATATTTATATAAAACTAGTGGACCCGGCAATGCTTCGCTATTGCTTTATTTAATTTTAAGGGTAGATATCAAATTTCATTCTTTTGACTTAAGTTATTGAATTGCAAATGATGTTTATGTCAACAATTTATACAAACAATATTTTAAACAGCATGGTATGTAAGTAAATAGATATGTAACAACCGATGTTTGAATTGAATTATAATACAGTAAGCATTTTTCGTTGATTTTTGTTTGTGTTGTTTGGCAATCTAACCTAAAAAAGATGTTTTGGTTTTTGAAGAATAATAACCCGATTATAAATTAGAGAAATTGGTTGCAAATAAAAGTGTTTTGGTTCGTTGTAGGCCTAACCTAAAATTATGTTCAGTTTTTGATCCATAACATTTATAATAATATGTAACAACCGATGTTTAAATTGAATTATAATATAGTAGGCCTAAGCATGTTTTATTGATTTTTGTTTGTGTATGCTTTTAATTTGTCAATCTAATCTAAAAAGCTATAGGTTTTGAAGAATAATAAACTGATTATAAATTTGCTAAAGTTGCTATGGTAATGAATGCAAACAAACATGTGTTACTAAGCATTTTATACCAACAGCTGTTTTTGAGCGCTATGGTCTTGAGTCCATACAAAAGAGGCTGTTTAGTTTTTTCCAAATTTGAAACTTTTTCGGGAAACTTTTCAAATTTTTCTTTATATAAAAACCTAGTTCGGACTATTACGAACATTTTAAAACAAAAAATTGCCAAATTGGTCCAGCAGTTCTCAATTGATGCGATTTCAAAGAAACAGCAATTCATTTTTATTATATAGATTAAGTAAAAGCATGTTTTATATGTTTACCAGTACGTTTTACTAGACTTTGTAGAATATTATGCATTGTATTGTTTTCATTAAATAATGTCTTTGTCATTGAGTTCATAAAAGAAATGTTTTTTGTTTTTTTTATTAAAAGACAAACATTAACTCCATTCCTTTTATTAGTTCTGGGACGAAATTGTCTTGTTTTATTTCCGCCTCGGAACAAATGAAAGTTATAAAGCTAAGCCAACAATAGAAACCTGCAGCTTTTGTTAAGGTTATAAAGGGTGTTTTATATACACTTTTTACTGACAAATTATTTCAGGTCCATTACATAAAATAACATCTAATGCCTGATATACTAGTATAATATATTAAAATATTCAACCTAACATTTGCTTTCTCTAGACACTATCAGCACGCGTCAGGTAATAATGTTTCATGGATAAACTACATTCCATTATATTTGTCAAGTAAAGTAAACATTCTGTCAGAAACACATTTTCGTCAGCTTTACTGATTGGGATAGTAAAAAGAAAACCTGAAAGGGGTTTTTACCAAAGTTATCAATGTTTCGCAGTTCTTTTAATTCAGTCGTCTTGTTCAGTTTTCATTTTTACACACTTACATACACAGGCGTAAACATTACTTTAATTTAACAACTTTAATTTTTTTTGCTCAAATTTCATACAAATACATTGATTTTATTATTTTAATGTTTACTTTCCATAGAGGAAATTCATTTTTAAAATAGGGAACTTCCCACATCCTCACTGTCAAGAAACGTCAAAATGTTTAATAAGAGTCCCAAATCAAAGACAAAATATACAATACAAACAAAATAATTAACTGACTACACTCAACATTTGTTCACATAATTATCTTTATATTTATTGTTCTGGTGTTTTAATCCAGTCTTAATGTAAAAAACAGAGCAATCACAAAAACCAATCTGTAAAAGCAATTCCAGACGTAAAGTTGAATGTTTTATTTTTCTGGAATTATTATTTGGTTTTGGCGAGAAAACTTCCCTCACAAAACTACTTTCAAATTATGTTGAAACAATATAAAATCTAATATAAAAGTTATTTTTATTCAGATGGAATAGTTTGAAGTTTTACTTTAATTTAGTTTATAAAGTTGAATGTGTGATCTTGTTTTGATTAGACGGGCCTGTCTGTCTGAAAATAGTGTGTCTGATAAACACCCATTTAGAATTCCGCAGCTGTTTAAAAAATTAACGGATGTTTGAACAATTTATAAATAATATAGTTGTAGTTTCCTCGATTGTATACTTAATATAATATACATGTAGCAAGTGTTATCCGGGTTCATAATCAGTTTTGACAGTTACACCGTCATAATCAGATCCACGAAAAAAAATGTTTAAATGTAGTTGTTCCAACCATTGTTGTTTTGAACTAGTGATTATTTGTTTTCAGCCTTGTGGTTGTAAATATGTATCGTGTTACATGTGTTATTGGTTTAATGTTTTAATTGAATGGTGTATTTATTAATTTGTTATATATGATGAGCCTGCAAACAATACATTGCCCCAGAATGACTGAACAATTTTAATTCTACTTCGTTGTCATGAATCTGATGATGACGGTAAATCGTCGAAACTAGTTGTCCACCCTCCTAATACTTTGAATTGTCTGGCGGAGTTAGTTAGGGTATTTAAATCCTTCTATATTCTTTAACTATTTACTTTGTTAAACATGCCAATATTATTTAAGAATTTATGACTTTTAAATTAAATGTGCATGCACCAGTTATAGTTTCAATAAATATACTAGTAATTTAGCAGTAGTTTAAAACTAAACTCGAATCAGTGTAGGCGAATACTTAACTTCCTCCATCAGATATATTTTTATATTGTTATGGGTCACGTTTTTTTTTTTTTTGAAATGAGAAAACGATAGCAATAAAACAGCAAAATGGATTGTCTTAATTTAAGGCATGATGTATTACTTACTTGCTTGCTAGTAAAGTAAAAAACATTCTGTTTTGAACGTACTCGGATCGCTACCACTATATTTTATGAATTTTTTGCTAGTAAAAATTTAAAGTGTATGTTTTCTAAGAATGAACCAAAGCTGCAAATATCGTTCTCGTACAAATGTTTGTAAGTAAAAATATGTCTACAAAACATTTTTTGGGTTTTGGTAGTTTTCCAACAAACATATTAAATAAATACACTAATTTTTCATTACCTTCAATATTCCTATTTTCGCCAATTCTAAAATGACCACAGTTTCACTCTCTCACAGGGCTATTTATAAAGTCTTGCTGTTACACTTATTACTACTCATCACTACATTGTTCACACTAATAACACTAAACACATTTTTACTATAAATTATTACACTTTCATGGTCGTCAAATTATTAAAACATAATCATAATAATAATTATGTTAGTAATGTCAATAAAACAAGAATCCAGTTACAGATATCCATCAGTTATTAAAATCAAAATATACACAAATGTTTCCAATCAAACTTGAACTATTTTCGAAATAGATCTATTGATGTGTTAACAATTTTAATATTCCTCTGTTTTGAATTGAGTAATAGATTGATGAGTTCACAAATTGTTTCGTTAAAATAATAAGTAGCATGCACAATAGTTAAACTCTTTCTAATTTCCTTTCAAAAGAGTAAAGTTTTAGTTTAAAGCACTAAATTGCGCCTGGAATAAAAACTAAGCATTTTAATGAGCATGATTATATAAACTACTTAATATTTACACTAAGACAATCTGTATATGAAACACAAAGTCATATATACAGTGTTAAACTGAATGTAATGCAAGGAACACCGTTTCGAAGTCAATGCAATTTATCATTACTTCAAGGTAGTAGTTTATGCTTGGTCAATATCATTTCATCACAATAATTCTGAAAGTTTAACAATAATTGTATTGCAATAATGCATATAATTGGAAGTAATGTGATTTTTCATAAAATTAGATTTTTACCTTAATAATTCTCCTTAAAAATTTATGTTTAGTGCTTTTAAAGCTACAAAATAGTTTGTTAAAATACTCAACCTGTATGAATAAATTATCTCTGAACAAAGAGATCTTGTTACGGTCTCAATACACTTAATTCAGTATAACGAAAGAGGCAGTTAATTGGGTCCCATTGTGTGAATGCTTAGACCATTCTTGCTTTCTGCATTGACTGCTCCTTTTGTCGATACCTTCTTTCTATCAGTAAAATTATTTATATACCGAATATTGAGCATTTATAATGCAATTTGAAATTGTATAATTGTTGGACAAGTGCCAAAATATACAGATGATTTACAATAAATTCTTGATGAAATTGATTTAATGTGAATTTACACATTGATTGATCTAACTTCTTATAGTGAAAATATCTAGCCTATATTATAATTACTTAGTGATGATCTTCGTTTTAGGAATAAAGCAGAGGTACCAAATTTTGTTTCCCCACATTTTTGTACTAGGCTAATTCGGTAAGTTGCAAAACGTCTACTTATACTAATAAAATCAAGTATTTATATGAATAAAATTAAGTATTTATGTGAATAAAATGTCTAACTATAAACTGCATAGACTTATGTGTGGTAATTGTGTTATTTATTGCCTTATCTACCAGTTTTACAGACAAAACAAATGAATAATGTCACCAGCTTTAATAAGACAACATTATGTTGGGTTTTATCAAACCTGAAGTAGTTTGAAATATATAAATCTCTATACTTTTTACTGTACATTGTACACTATGCCTTAAAAATGATTATACATAGAAAGTTAAAATGGTGTTATGATGTTTTTTTTTAACACCAGCGAGTGCCTGAATCCCCTAAATTTATGTTTGGTTACTAGTACGTTTCTGGAATAAATGTTAATTTCATCTGTGGGAAGTTTACCAGTAATGTTAATATTGTGAAATAAGCAGCAGATGGGTACAGTGCATACTTTATTTTACTTATAATATTAACTTAATAAAAACAGTGAATATTTATATTTCCTCTAAAATAATTATTTATTTGAAGAACATCTTAGTCCAATTCCAGGAAACCACATTTCTTAAATGAATAAAAATGAATCCAACAATTTCTGGAGGTTTTATAGAATCAATATATTTGTTTTCTTGTATTTAAACGGAGAAGGATTAAGTATTTTATGAGATATTACGGGAAGACTTTTGGACGCAATGGAAGAATTCGAAATATACAAAGAATTAAAAAAAAATCCCGCCAATGTCTTAAACGATCAGCTGTCATTCAAGAGTAATGATCTATATGACACAGCCCTCGGCTATCTCAAGAAAACTGGTCCTTAAGATAAATAAATTATTGATATTCCATAAATTCTGTTAGTACAGCAGTGGCCGCTCAACGATGTACATCGTAGGAATAAATTATTATTCGGCATTTATGTTTAAATGTGTTTTTAAACGTTTTATAAAAGTGTTGTGTGTTTGTGTTTTTTATAAAGTGTGTTTTTAGTGTTTTATGTGTGCTTGACAATGGGAATGCGTTCCCAAAACGCGTCGTATTAAGATTACTTAATCATTATTCAGAAGTCACAAGACGGACAAATTTAACAAGGTAATATTTATTAATATATTATCTTCTATATTATTAAATAAATGATGATGCCTGAAGAATATTGTGAAACAACTGTAAACTAATTAAAACAACTATAAGTGATTGCTAAGGCAAGTACCAAATTAATATTTCATTGAAAATATGTTTAAATTTAAAGTAATTTGATCTGTTTTTAGTTAAAATGTTAACTTTAAGTTAATGTTATTTAAATAACTTCTGAGTAAAGTAAGTTAACTGGGTTAAATTGAATAAACATTTTTTATCAACATACTTGTAATGCTGGTTAATTCTGAAAGTGTTCAAAATGGAAAAGATAAAATTATTTTCAATATAATAGAGGCGGGTCAAGATTTCGAAATATCTGTAGAACTTCTGTTTTTAATAATTTTTCATGATTGAACATGATTTTGTTTCGATTTTTGTACTATGACTGATAAACTATTGAATTCAATTAAATCAATCGTACTATTTATTAGGCTGCTCTAAGAGAAACTCCACTTGATTCTGAAATAAAAAAATAAAAACTATATTACTTGTAAGAATTTTTTTTTAAATCGAATGGTTTGCCTGTAATTCAATTTTTCTCTTTAAAATAGCCATAAATTCGGAAATCATAACTGTACGATATTAAACAAATTATTCCCCAAACCTATTCTCTTCCAAAGTTAGGCCAATATATTGTTCTTTTTCAAAATGAAAGAAACACTACTTATTACAAAAGGAACTTTCATATTTTAGGATATTATATTATTTAAAAACGTTCTTATTTATATTACATTTTATGAAGACCTATGGCCTTTGAATTTTGTTTCCAAAAGTATTTAGTATTTTGTAATAATATTTTACCACTTTTTTCGGCGTATACTAAAATATACCGGAAACTCTCTGTTGTATCACATAAGCAAGCCAGCTGGTATTTTATTATTGCCAAGTAAATCTAGACTCAAAATATTTGTATTTCTAAAAAGTTCCCCCAAAGGTTTTTCTTTTACATTATAGGTTTTGCATTATGGATGAAACACTCACGTACTTATTTGAACAATCCTCTACCTCTTAATTAGATACTAATTTAGTTTTGACCAAATAACTTGTTTATTACCATTATCTACAGAACGTAAGGGTAAACTAATTCAATATGTAAGTCCTAATAAAGTAACTAAAGTGTACATTGCAATTTAATTCTTATGAAGACGATTAAAACATTTTTCCTTTTGAGAAAGCAATTACTTAAAGAGGTCTGTCTTTGCATGTGATACTCCCAAGTAAACCGTATGTAAAATAATATCCAAACGGTAAACATTTAATTTAGAACTTTTATTTAATTTTGTACCTTAAATTGAGGAGGGAGGGTATGCTAGAGATATGCAATGAGACTATTTGCTGTATCTGTGAGTCTAAATGTTTCAGTTAATATTTTTCTTCTTCTTTTTATCTTTTTCTAATTTTCTGATTGAAAAAGAAAGTTACAAGATGTACATTTAAAAGTGTAATCCCACCACACAAAACGTGACATATTTGTGTTTGCATGTATCCAATATTAATTGAATTAGTATTCTGCTTGCTTCTTCTGTACAATTCAATTCCGCATTAAATACAATTATTGATCTCTACATATAAACCAAAAACTCTTTCCCTATATTTAAAAATAAATTACCATCAATTTAATATGTATGATGTTAAATGTTGATTCATTCTATACGTTTAAAACAATATACAGTCTGCAGAATAAGCCATAGTACTTAAACCTAAATACTAAATAGTTTTAAATATTAAATGGGAACCTCAACCTTTGAGGTGTAACTATTGTTTTACATTTATAATTTGTATAAGGATTAAAATATAAATGTTACATTTCATGTCAAAAACGTGTAAAGATGACAGTTATCAAGATAAAACTGCAACTAAAACCATGTTTTGAAATGAAGAAAATATAACGCTCTTATATTAGTTTGTAATATTGTTTACATTATTATTATTTAATGTTAAGGGATTCCACATTAATATTGGTATTCAAAAAGAACACTGTTTTACTCTGCTGCTTAAAATAATGTCTGCTTTCAATTAGTAAAAGTTTTAGTGTTTATAAATTTTCTGATCTTTTTATCGGTTATTTTACTTAGATCGTGGTTATAAAAAAAAACAGGGAAATGTTTTTATTCCTTTTTTTAAATACACAGGTTTAAAGTTTGAGTGACAGCCACTATCAAATAAGTAAACAGAATTTACAACAAATTTTAATTTAACAATAAACCTAAGTCCAGAATAATACAAAAATACCATGAAATAAAAACCGACTCATTGGTAAAATAATAACTGTTTAATTCAGAATACATTAATTATAGAATAACATAAACTTTATATATTTTCAATTATTTATAGAATATGACTGATTTTATTTGAAATGCCACTAATATCTTTGTAGAAAAGTATAAACTGTAACCTTATACACTATTTTAATTGTTTTCCCAATAAGTGTTTAATTTTTATGATTGTACTTTAGTTATTTTTTCTTCTTTTAATAACATTTTTGTGGAATACATCTTATTTCGGTATTTTATCATTGTTAAACTTTATTCGTATTGTTTATTTTTTAATAGTTTTTTACTAGCAGTAACAATTTTTTTTTTTATTCTTACTGGAATTTTTTCTATATAGGCAATAATCTCATTTCAAAAGTTTTAAACGTTAGCTTTTTCAATTCAAATAATAAAAACTGCATTACAAATAACAAATATTATCGTCCTCTCTTTCTGTTTTGTCGTGTTTTTTGAAACACTGATTTAAATTTCAATCTACAAACTTAATGTTTAAAAAACATTTACAAAACTATAATGAAGCAAAATTATTTGCCGATGTATACCGCATTCATAAATTTACAAAAAAGAATGATATTTGTATTATTCAATGAAGTTTTACTATTAATCATTCGAATGTATGTATATTTTAAATTAAATACTTGGTTATAGATTTTTACGTCAATGCACCTGTTAAGTAATAATTTAGTTACAATAATAGTTTCTGATGTTTTCAAATGTATTAGTAATAATATTGTATGAAAAATTTATGAGTGTAGTATCAATGAATTCTCTTAAAAGTAGTCATTTTAATTTTAACTAGGCCTAATTAGATTATAAAAGTGTAAAAGTGCAATTAGTTTATTATCATAGACACAAACTACCAAGAACATTGTCAACTATATTTCGGTAAATCTTAAATAAATCTTTAAAATATATTTATATTATGTAATATTATTGCATATTTGTATTGTTTTAATTCTCGTGTATTTCTCAGCAGTTACTCTTTGACTATCAAAGAGCGTTAGATATTTCACATAGAAGTCAATCTGTAACGGGCAAACACTTATATTTTACAGATCCGTATATTTTATTGTTCTGGATTTTTAATCTAGTCTTGTAAAATCTAAGAAATCTCAAATCCCAATCCATAAAAGCGATTTCATTCGTAAAGTCGAATGTTATATATCCCTGGAAGTATTATTGTTTCCTCGTGAATTAATAGCGAACAAACCATCCTTAAAATAAAATAATATAAAATCTAATTAAAAGTGTACATTTTACTTAAATTTCAATTGAGAAGTCGAATACGAGATTTTATCTCGACATATTAAAACGTGTCTCTCTGCCAA
>JAGFPH010007073.1:22242-40778 GCA_018207615.1 Philaenus spumarius | reverse complement strand
AAATAAATCTTTAAAATATATTTATATTATTGCATATTTGTATTGTTTAAATTCTCGTTTATTTCTCAGCAGTTACTCTTTGACTATCAAAGAGCGTTAGATAATTCACATAGAAGTCAATATGTAACGGGCAAACACTTATATTTTACAGATCCGTATATTTTATTGTTCTGGATTTTTAATCTAGTCTTGTTGTAAAATCTAAGCAATCTCAAATCCCAATACGTAAAAGCAATTTCATTCGTAAAGTCGAATGTTTTATATCCCTGGAAGTATTATTGTTTCCACGACAAATAATACCGAACAAACCATCCTTAAAATAAAATAATATAAATTCTAATTAAAAGTGTACATTTTATTTAGATGAATAGTTATTTTACTTAAATTTCAATTGTGAAATAGAATACGTGATTTTATCTCGACATATTAAAATGTGTCTTTCTGCCAAGAGCGTGTCGTATGAACACCAATGTAGAGCTTACATAAAGGGTTCAATTTCAATTTGCAAATTAGTATTATTTAAAGAATTAAAGTTAAAACTGTGTAAGCGGTGAGTTACCATTTCCCTCACATGATTTTTCGTCATATTTGTAAAAATAATCTGAAGCTCTAAATTGCAGACTATGTTTCTATATTAAAATAGAAATAATTCAGACCAGCAGTACAAGACAGTTAGCGCTAGTTTAGAATATTGTTTTACACGGGTGTGTGCTAAGTGGTTTTTATAGGCTGTCAATGTTGAAGTAAACAAAAAGAATTTTCCGCTCACAGGTTTTCAACGATCTTGAACATACTAAAACTTGGATTATGTTAAATTGTTGAAGATAATACCTACTATAAATGCGAGTTATAATAAATACTGTAAATCTATCACTTGTAATATAGACGCAAAACCCTATGCTAAAAGTTTTAAACAAACTTAAATTTGTTAATGTAGTTTTCGTTTTTGTTTATTTTACAGCGGACGGCCTAATACCTTTTTAGTATTTATAAATTATTAAATGCAATGTGCCTTCTCACGTTGAACATGTATTTTCAAACTGTTATATAACTAATGTGGGCTATATGATATCTTTTGAGGCTAAAAGTAATTGAAAAAATGTTTTTCAATCATGTTTGTTTACTTCGATTTTCAGAAGAAACTACTTAGGCCTAGAAACAAGAAAATATTACCTGGAATAGACTATGCCGTTAAATATTTTCAACATGTAAATCTAGAGTCTAAAATATAAGTAGAAGGCCTATATAAGGCCTAATAAATCAGTGAACAAAGATTATATCTATGATTAAATCGGAAACACAATTCACTTTTAGTTATGTCCAATCAATTTTAATATCCTAGTATTATAACTGCAATTAAATTAACACAAAAATAAAATCTTTAAATAGTCCTATCAAAGGGTTGGAGAATTTGTTTTCATCATCGTTGTCAACACTACGCCTAAGTTTAATGTATTCTACAATGGATTCCACGTTCACCGTGCAATACAAGTCTTATGGTAGATAGTCATTAATATACCAAAACTGGAACCATCATGTTTATTGTCATGCGGGTTGCATCAACTTTCCTCGCGACCTTCGTAAGGCGCTAAAGTAGATTTGACTACTTTCTGTACTTAACAATACACATGGTCATATATGTGTGTTTGAGTTGTCTGTGATGCTTTTCATTACGATAGATTGGTAATAAACAAAAACTTATTACAAAAATGTAAAATGAAATATATAAAACTTGATTAAAAGTGATTTAAGTTAAGGTTGTACTGTAGTAAGAAACCATAATATATTATATGAATTAAAGTAATTCAAACAGACTTTAAAATCAAAGCACTGGAACAATAAAATAATTGACTGAGTGTAAGTGAGGTCTCCGTTTTAACTTGACCGTTCGGCATTTCATCTGTGTGTCTGTCTCACGATTACGGCCAAACGCCTTTGACCAATTTTGATGATTTTTTGCATGAATGTTTCTTATTCCTAGGCCGAGCCATGTATGTATACGTTTTTTTTTCCATTTTTCATTTTTAACCCCTTAAATAAAATAAAAATGGCGGCCGGACCGTTTCTCTCAGTGTAAGCTTTTTTCCAAAGCCAGTTTGTGGCTAACCGTAAGTCGAATTAAAAAACTAATAACATTTTGCTGAAATTAAATTAAATTTTAAACAAAATGGTATTCTTGATTTTTTTCCGTATCTTTAACGGTAAGCTCACAAAATGGCCTTAAACTTCGAATTTGTTAAAAATCGTCCAAGTTTTTGTATTTCAACCATGTTTTTATACGTTTACTCTAAACCAATTCTAAAGTGTTCCATATTTTTTTGTAGATAAAGGTTTAAAGAATTCATATATGCCAGTAAAAAAAATTATTGAATTAAAATTAAGAAAGTTATTAGCTCAAGAAACAATCACGTTCAGTAACGAAAGGAAAATGTTTAACTTTAGGCCTACATAAAAAGTAGTAAACATTTTTGTAATTTTTTCGTAAAAATGTAAAAAAGTTTCGTAATTTAGTTCTAAATAGAATTGTATAAAAGTATTTATCAATTTCAAATTTCTTATTTTGAAAACACCAGTTTTTATGTTCCTACTACAAGACGGCTAACAAAACTAGGCCTGTTTTGAATAGTAATTTAGGAATATATCATTTGCCCAAAAATTACATATTATTATAAGAAAGTGTAGAGGATAAATCAAAGAATTGAACTGTATACCTGAAGATTATCATTGTAAATTTCATGAAAGTATTTGACTTATCTTTACTTGAATTACAAAATGAGATAAAACAAATGAAAGGGCACACAAAAAATGACCGTAGGACACCGTGGGAAGTGTTAGTACATGGGTTGAGATCACTATCACGACGTTTTAACATCGTTTGTTTTCATTATTTCTACTATTGGAATATGATATGGAACTTAAGTTAACTTATGATACATTGTTAAGTTCCCTCTATAACGCGATATTTTTAGCTATCTTACGCATTATTAACCTAAATAAAACACAAAGATTCTAAAAGAAAATCTTTAGCAGTTAATAAAACTCAAGAAAAGAAATAAAAACGAGAACTAGAAATCCCGGAATCGCGGGAATTGTAAATAATGTTTCACTGGCTAAACCTTGTGCTTACTTCCTTACTGGCACACTATTTTTAACCTAAGCTCAAAACCACATTTGTTATTTCAACGAGCGAGGTCTACTGTTCACAGAACTACTAGTATGATTGAATAGTGAAAACAGCAAGTGTCTTTAATTGACCGAGCGAAGCGAGGTCTCCGTTCTAACTCGACTTAAATAAGACTTACGGTTAAGCCACAAACTGGCTTTGGAAAAAAGCTTATACTGAGAGAAACGGTGCGGCCGCCATTTTTATGTTATTTAAGGGGTTAAAAATTTAAAATGTAAAAAATCTTATATATACCTGAATCGGCCTAGGAATAAGGAACATTCACGAAAAAAATCATCAAAATCGGTCAAGGCGTTTGGCCGTAATCGTGAGACAGACACACAGACGGAATATATAAGATTCCAGTTTATGGCTTAACCGTAAGTCGAATTTAAAAACTAATAACATTTATTCCTGGTAGCAAATTAAATTTTCAACAAAATTGTATTCTTGATTTTTTCCGTATCTCTAACGGTAAGCTCACAAAATGGCCGTAAACTTCAAATTTCAAAATCGAGTATGCATAGTGTGCATGTGCTACACGAAAGCGACCAGGACGACACGCTTCAGTTTTATCAAGAGCCTTGCCACGGAGTTAATTTCACCTCATCTTCGTAAGAGGCGAACTGAAGTTCATAATCTTCCTAGGAACTTGAAAGAGGAGATTAATAAGATATGATTGTTTATGTTTGCCATACCGACTATTGTTTATTAAGTAAAATTGTTAAACTTACCGTCCAATAGTCCAATTTTACACGTCCAACTACGTGAGCCTAGCCGTGGACAGTGAACTCACCACATGGACATTAAAATGTGCGAGAGTGTATTTTGTAATTGTGGACTCGTGTGTATAAGTGTTTTTAATTGTACTAGGTGTTTTTATTTTTACTAATGACGAAGGACAATGGTCCTTAACTTGAGAATGGCTGAATAGCCGAAACGGCCGTCGTTGGACGTGTACAATTGGACTATTGGACTGTAAGTTCAACAAGTTTAATTAATAAGATCATGGTAAGAGATAATGCTCCCCAAGTTGAATGTGTGACTGACGATAGACTACAGAAAAGAAAAACCTGCGAGAAGAGCCCACCAGGGAGTGATCTGAAAACGCAGCACAAATGTATCAAGTGCAGACTCGCAATATGTGGATAATGCCAACAAAGAGTATGCACAGATTGTGCAGAGGAATGAAAGTGAGTGTTTGCAAAGAAACTGTGAGAGTTTGTGAAATTTTGATTCAATAAGTATATAAAATATCAAAGTTTTGTAATTTTCAATGAAAAAAAGTTTTCTGATTTTGAAATAAAAAAAATGTATTAGATTTATTATTAGTAGTGTTTAATAAACTTATTTTGTCAGTTTCAATATTCTTTTGTTTTACCTTAAAACGTTTTTTTTAGAAAAATAAGTAAAAAACTGTTAAAATTACCTACACCGTCAAAATTACCGTATGTGTTCTTTTACGTTTTAAAGGTTAAATGTTAACAAGTGTTATCTAAGTCCTTTGAATATGAAGTGAAGTCAACGTTTCCAGGTAAAGGAATCAATAACTATATTACTTGCCTAGCCTAAAACTTGCAAATCTGAATTTTCCAATCTCTGCTATTGTAATTATCTTAATATAAATTTATACATGTTAAAAACCTATCGGGCATAATAATGTCAAACTAAAATAGCCTAATTCCAATATACAATAGCCTGATTACAAAATAAAGTCTCAATCGCCTTACTGAACTGTATTAAATACAAATTATAAACTTTAGGTATTTTCAACAAATCAATATTCAACTAGAGTAATGTAAAACCATGTTTTGGTCAAGTCAGAACAACTCTTAACTAGAAAAATGTACAAAAATTTCTATAATGCCAATCCAGACATGTTAAATGTTACATTTTGCAAGGTCTTTTATCAAAACAGATGCCTGTTAGTTTTCTTTGAACATTTAGTTTTTAAATGGTTCATGATACAGCAAATTATTAATGATTGCTACATCAACTTAAAGATTAAATCTCACACCAGCTGTTGAAATCTCAATCAACACTACTACTTATTTTAAAAGTTTGTTAACTGTGAAATAGCTTCATATCTTTTGAATAGAGACATGATTTTGTTTAGACCATGACAGGCTCACTAACTAAGTAATATAAAACTGGACAATGCCACTAATGCTAAAAAAATTCTAAAGTGCTTCATAGCAAATTTTTGTCTCTCTAGTCCCAAGGGGGCTCATTTCTAAATTCTTTTTGTGACTCCACACATATAAAATTATACTATACAAATTTAAAATGTATTTTATTTTACTTTCTTTTACTTCAGAAATTATTATTTTGTATATATCTAAAAGTCAATGGTTGGCCAATCCAATGACTTAATCCAATATTTAAGTACTTACATTTAATATAAGTGTTGTATTTGTTTTATAAAAACTTGTATGTTTTGGTAACTGTTAATGTGACAACAATTTCTTTTGATAAATTTGTATATTGAACTCATTAGCTTTTATTAAAAGGGATTGGTTTTTGTTTATTTTTATTATTTAGTAAGGGAGGTATATTTGAAAAATAAAATTAACACTATTCTCACTCACATACGTTTAATTATCAAACGCATTTCAACGACAAAGTCGTCATCCTCAGTGATACATGAGCTACAACTGACAGATTATAACTCAGTTTGATAATTAAATTTATGTGAGTGAGAATAGTGTTAATTTTATTTTTTTAATATAAATTCCTTCTCACCCGTCGAGCTCAAAGTGTATTTTATAATAGTAAGGGAGGGTTTTTCTTTTATTTGATTTAAATCAAATATTGTACATTTTTATAATAAGGGCATATCAAAATCGTTCTTACTAAAGGCGTATCATATTTTTTTTTTACTAAAAATTTCTAATAAACAAGTTGTTTATTACCTACACCATTTAATTTGTATTCTTGGTCTTTGCCTGTAAATGTATAATTCAGATTTCTAGGTTTCGCCAACTAAGGTAAGCAGTTCATTTAATGAAATATTGTGGTCACTTTATTATATATTTCTTTTCGTAATACATGTGCAGTCTTTATGTCATCCCAGAACGTTTCCAAATTCGTTAGACTGGCACAATACTACGGTAAAGAAATATTGCCATTTATGAGATTTAAACAATGTTCGGGACAAAATTTTCTTTTATGTACAGAAAAAGTAAAAACAACTAGTATTAAATTAAGGTAATGCAAACGCCATTATTTAATGTAAAGCTAGTCTCTAAATATGAATTCAAACTGTGTACGTGTATTATTAAATTACTTAGAGTAGAGAAGACAAGACACTTGATGTTAG
This sequence comes from Philaenus spumarius, assembly GCA_018207615.1. NCBI lineage: Eukaryota > Metazoa > Arthropoda > Insecta > Hemiptera > Aphrophoridae > Philaenus > Philaenus spumarius. Next base: position 34,296 of record JAGFPH010007073.1, on the reverse strand, counting down.
TGAAACTAATTACAATACTTGTTCAATGTTCTACAACTAATAAACTTTACTAATTAAGATTCGAAATCAAAACTCAATATCTCATCCGTCTTGGGTAATTTAACGTGTGTTTGTGTTACCGCAATTATTGTGTAAGTTTATTAAAAATGTGCTTTGAGAATACAAGATACTTAATGTCCTTGGAACTAATTACAAGAATTTCTCAATATTTAACAAATTAATGCTAAACTTACCCAATAAGTTCCTGATTCAATGCTAAATAACTCACAAAACTTAGATAATTTAATGTGTGTTGGTGTTACCTTGTAAATACTTCTGTATTATGTGTTGATCGAACGTTTCTGACAGTTTAACAAATACACAACTCATCCGATTCAGATTAAACAGGTCGGCTTTTGGACAAAGCGATGTCTCATAGAATTATTTGTTCTTTTATTTATTTTTTGTCTAAATTAAACAGCGAATAATTTTTGAATAAAGTATTATAGTTTTGTTTTGTATGGCATACAAAAATAATTAAACGTTTGCTTGTGAATATCTATTGAACTAACAAATTATTCACTTTAGAAGTTATACAAAATTTTATTTGTTGAAACTATCATGCATTTCACCACTTGATGAATAAAATTTTTAAACTGTTTAAAATAAATTTTAAATATTATTCTTATTAAAAGTTCTTAACTGAAAATGTCTATATTATATGCCTTTTAACAACCAAAGTCTTCTTACCGCAGGAATATAAATTGCTCACAGCATTACACGCCATAAAAGTGTGTGCTCTATTGATATCGTATTTGAGTTATGAAACAGTAACTGATATAATATACTTGATTCCACGTTCACCGTGCAGTACAGATCTTACGGGAGAATAGACATGCTACTACCATCACAGGGAACATCTCGTTTATTGTTTACGTCAACTAATCGATGGTTGCATGGGAGTTGATGTTTTTCAGTTGGCTACTATTGCTGAGACTGTCGAATGGATAGCATGGTTATGGGCGTTCTGTACTGCACGGTGAACTTGGAATCGAGTGTAGGAATAGCACATTTTACAGTCAATAGCAACACTAAAACAATAATATTAAACTCTGGTAAATCTTTACACAAATTGATACGATTAAGGTATTCTTGTTAATCTTGATAGCTACAATATAAAACATATAAAATCGAATTCTTAGAAACTCTACAGTAAAATTATCCCTCTTGCATTAATATGTGCCTACCGTGCAGAATTGTAGCGCAATCTGTCGCTTCGGCATCCAACTTTCTTACTAGTCCTTACAAACACATTACTCAAAATGTATTAAATACGTGATGCCAGAAGACCTTAAGACTTCGCACATAGTGACTTGAACTGTTGGATATGTTAATCGTATGGAATTTAACTAGTGTAAAAGTATTCGTATTGTTCCTTTACACCAATATTGCACAATTGCTTGTACTCGCCGTATTGTGATCTTTAATTAAATAAATGTACAATTATACGCATTATTATATTTCAAAATCTACTTTTAAAGTAAAAGCTCTTGAAGATACGGTACTTAAAGATATTCTTGGACGAAATTTTAAGTGAGAATAAACGACAAAAAATTGGAATTTAGTCCTGTTTGTAGCAATGTGTTTTATTACATATAATTTAAAACTGTGGTGTTTTACAGCATCTCTTAATTTCAGCACCGATTATGTTAGTGGTAATGGGGTTGTAAAACAGTACTGTAGCGACTATTATATTTGTAGTATGACTGGGTTTTAGCACATTTAAAGTATAGCGCTAATACACTACAGCACAAATGTCCTTGATGAACTACAGTGAAGGGTTTTTAGTGCCAATACCGATGTTTAGCGCAGAATGTTTATGTATAGTGCCTATAGTTAACTGCAGAAAAAATAAATAATTATAACTCCCACTTTGTTGATTGATAGTGGCTGTAGGTTCTAGAACCATCAGGTCGTCGCTCTGATATACAATGGGTGCAGGTCATGTTTATCATCAATTTGTTAATAGCTTCGATTAGTAATTATTATAGTGCTGATGTGTATCACTTGAAGTGACAGAAAATTATAGCACCAATTAATTTTCGAAAGTTGCACTTTCGATAAATCATATCTGCTACGGGTCTAGAACTAATGAGGTTAATTTTGGTTACCTGAATTTTACAATCTTATGCTACTGCTTAAATAAGTAATACGTATTACGAGTGAGTAAGAAACATGCGAGGGTGCCTAAAACATAATCTAGGTACTAAAATTATACTAGGTATCTAAAACTTTAGTATTACTATTATTGGATTGGGGTAGATATTGTGGCTTCAGCCGTCAAAGTCGTCTTATACACTGTACCGTGACCAGTAGCTGTAAAGCTTCCACGTCCCCATGATTAAGAAAGTGCTTCTTATATAGCATTGCATAATACTTTATAATGTCTTTTACTGATTTCACATTTCAGTCCGAATGTTACGCTAATACCAACTTGGGTTACTGATTGCATGAATTATACTGTTTTTACATCGTTGTACCAACAGTCGATTTGATGACTTTGTACATCCTCAAAGCCCTGTTCCATAAAATATGTCCACATTGGTCTGATGAGAGTTGAATAAAGTACTTAATCCTTTTTTCTAAAGGTCCAGTTGATATTTTCTGTTAATTAGACTATAAATATGACGTACCTTAAGGCGAATCTGTTCTACTTTTCTGATGTGGTGTTTCCATGTTAGGCGTTAATCAAGGTTCATTCCCAAATATTTAATGTACCATGATGCGTTATTAACTTACTATTTATATAAATACATTCATGACGCAAAGCAAATAAATGTAACATTTGTTGATTTTTGTTCATTGAGTTTTATTTTCCAGTTACAGGTTCATTCCCAAATATTTAATGTACCATGATGCGTTATTAACTTACTATTTATATAAATACATTCATGACGCAAAGCAAATAAATGTAACATTTGTTGATTTTTGTTCATTGAGTTTTATTTTCCAGTTACAGGTTCTTTCTGACACCCGGTGAAGACTTCTTTAAAGTTGTTCAATTGTCTGAGCCTGAGAATCACTTGTGGTTATTATTGATCTATCGTCAGCGAATGTCACAACAGTTGTATTATTAATGGTGTGTATATCTGCTGCGTACAACAAATTCAAGATGGACCCAAGAATACTGCCCTGAGCCACTCCAGCCTGTGTAATTACATGGCAAAGTTTTACTTAGCTTAACACTTAGCCTTCATACCACATTCCATCAAAAGCTTGTGCAGCATGACGAAAAGCAGCTCAACAGTATTTTTTATCTTTAAAAGCAAATTCTAAGACAGAAGTTACTTGGTGTATTCGATCTATTATGACGAAACCTGAACTGATGATTCGGTATGATCGTTAAAGGATTAAGTTGCTTGAGGGACAGTTTTTACCACAGTTTAGATATCGCTGAAAGAAGTGAAATCGGTCTATAAGAAAACACGTTTTCAGGAGGTTCGTCAGTTTTATGCATTATGATCACAATATTATATAGTATGAGTATGTACATAGTCTTCAACGTAATTTAATTTACCATCTCAAATTATATATTTATTATATAGTTATTTTATTGTTTTAAAAATGGAAAACAATTTTGTAATCAACCGAGACGCCAATGAAATAAGTAGTAACGAAAAGTTTGCTTCACCTTAGTTACTCGTATGTTTATGACATATTGGGTATATGAGTAATTTTTTTTCTTTATTATATATATAAATACGAAAATAAGCCGTTAAATATAGTTTTTTTTTAAATTTTTCCTATAGTTTACAACCATAAATGTTTATTGTAATAAATACGTAAATTATATTTTATTAAAAAGTTAAATTAAATAAATCAATATCTTCTTAACCTGTACATATAAATAGTAACACAGTATAATTATTCTACATATTTATTATATGCATTGTAAGTGAAAATATAAAAAGAGTTCGATTTATAGACTTGTAACCAAGTTAGAAAACTCTTGACCTTTAATTTTAAAGGAATGTCTTTTTTGTATACCTCAATTTCACGGTAGCAGTGGGGTGACTCATAAACTAAACAATATGAATCAGTTTCTTTACGTCAACTGTTTTACAATCACACAAAACTAACTAATAAAATATCTGAATGACAAGAATAGAGCTTAAAAACTTCAATATTTTTTTATTTTTTATTTCATTGTGTGATTAACAAACCCTCGCCCATGCAACATGTGTACAAAAATGAACCTTACTTGTGCGTTTTATGTGTTGTGTTATTCGTGTGTGTTAAATGTACTTACGACGATCTCACTAGTGAGAGAAATAATTGTATTTAATTAATTAATTAGTGCGTAATTGTGTGACCAGAAAATGGGGTAACCTGAAACCGCGGTCATAACAGCTATAATAACAAGGTTGAACAGACGTGAAATGGTTAATTTATACCTATTTTTACTTTCCCACTATACTATAGTATAGAGAAAGTATAGTGATCGCAAAAAAATTCGATGTTGAGATTGTTGTGGAAATATCCGTTTTGGGACCCCCTGAGTCCAAAAAAGTGTTTTTTAAATAAAATATCTGTCTGTGTGTATGTCTGTCTGTATGCATACAAAGCTATAAAGTAGCCTAAAGTATTAGATTGATTTCGAACCAATTTGCAACAAAACATGTCAATTAAGCCTGTACAGATGTACGAAAAAAGTTTTTGAAAATATTTAAAAAACAACCCAATTTTTGGCCAAAAACAACCAAAAAGTGTTATTATTTTTTATAAAAAACTAGCTCTAACGTTTTTGATAAAACTTGGTTTATTTGTAGCATTTAATGTACCCCTACCATATGGAAAAAACAGCATTTTCTAACATTCTTGTTTTGCTAATAATAATAATAATAACTGATTTTGTGGGTTTTTTTGGTATAAAAGTTGTTTTTCAACAAATTTTAAAACCTTTTTTTGTGCATCTATACAGGCCTAATTGACATGTCTGGTGTACATTTGTTGGAAGTCGATGTAGTAGTTTTCTCTCTAGCTAATAATAATAATATTTATTAGTTAATCTTCTACTTTAATATCACCAATCCTCTACCCCACCTACATTTATGAAGTCATAGTGAATCTGTTTCATAATTTATATGTTTGTGAAAAATTAGTCTATGTGTCAGTTTCTGATACCGTTTATTTTATATTCGTTTGTTCCAATGTTACACATAATTACAAATAACCAAATTATAACTACGATAGTATTTGTTTATCCAAAATTTACCATGACTTATACATTAAATATATAATGTACGATGTTTCAAGAGTATGTAACTTTCAGTGGTAAAGAGAAAATTTAACGTTAAAAGTCATAAACAAATTAGAACATTAATTAGATACATTTTAAGTTAGTCCACCGGCAATATTGCAAGTTTTTCTAATAAACTTGTCAGGTCATGATCAAGAGACACTGGACAAAAAGTATCCACTTAGAGCTAATATAGGTAATTATATTAATTAATAACTATATTTAACTATAGCAGAGACTTGGATACCACAAAATGGAAAATAAGATACCATGTATGTATAGGGAAGGTATTTTAATTGCAGTATTTTCATTACTCGCTTTTCAATTAGTAGTGAGTTGGCTTTGTAGTTCTATAATTATTTAGCTTACAATTACTGACACATGCTTCACACAAACTGAATTGTTTGACTCAGGTTGGGAACTGAATGATGTGTCTGTGCATGGCATCTTGTGTCACTAAACAATCAGCTGCGGTCGTCTACTCGCGTATTATTAAAATATTTTAAATCTGTATTTATATAATGCTAAAAAATGTTTGCAAGTGTTTATTGTTACAGTGCCGTTACTTAGAGTGAAGTGATATACAATTTTATTGTGTTTGTTGGATTTAAAGTAGGAGATAAGGATTAAAGTAAGCTAATGGAAAGGAAGTGAGTGAATATATTTAAAATATTTGTGTGAAACTAGCTAAACGAAAGTAGGTCATTTAATTCATAGTAAGCAAATCAAGATATTGAATTAGAAGAATTGAATTATAATATTTGATATACCAAAAGTAGAAACAAGGACTTACATTCTGGAATGAAAATGAGTTTTAAAAATTAAAATAGATAAATAGACTATAATTTAATTAAACCAATGGAAAGTAATTATTAATTGAATGTAAAGTACGTGAATGCAATTAAATTAAGCTAATATAACAAAAGTAAATTAGTTGAATTTAAACAAATAAATGAAATTAAAATAAGCAAATGAGAAAAACAAATTAAAAATACAAATTGATTAAAATACTCGAAATTGAAAAAAATTTGGATTAAAGTAGGGAAATACAAGTGATATTACAAAATATAATTTACAGTAATAGCTATTTATACACAGTTCCACAGGAAATTAGACAAAACACTTTACTTACAAAGGGTTTTGCTTTTTGGAAATTATTGACGGGCTGTATGTAAACAAAAATATGGTTTGCACGACAGTGACGCCTAATCAGGGGAACTGATTCAATGTAATTTAATTTTGTTGTAATAGTATTCGATACAAAACAAAAAATTAAAATTCAGTAAAAAAAATAGTATTCAAGGTAATTGAGACAAGTGTTATAAGAAAACTAATTAAATGTCCCCATAATGTTTAAAGTCTAAAGCTATTCCGAAATTGGAAATAGCAACCATTGATTTTCGAATAAGGTGTTCAGTTTTAGGTTTATTAATTGCATTTTTTTAGTTATCTCTAATCGTTTAGACGATACGGGCACTTTAAAACAAGTACAGAATTTTTTTGAGATTATTGTTTTTGTATTTTAAACCAAATTTGGGTATTTTTTGTTTGTAATAATAACTGTTATTCCTCGAGTTACCAAAACAAATAAAACAACTGTTTTATTATTAAATATGTAACACTTTGTTAAAATTTACCTGACTATAACTTATCATAAGAAATGTTGGTTCTATCTAAAATATTGAAAATATGTTGGTTGACGGACTAATAATGTACCTATATTTTAGTAGTAGCAATTATGGACGTTGTTAGTTTATTTTATAATTGTTTTACTCATCGAATCAAACAGCAGTTGCGACTGTTTATCACCCTAAACAGTTTATAACGTTATGCTTAGCTTTTACTATCACTTACCTAGACATTATGTAGTTTTATTCAAAGTTTAAACCCTGTGAAACAAGATTTAGGTGTATATCATTCAAGCAGATATCAAGTTTTCCACTTTATGTACAAAAAATGTATCTACAAAACACAATATTATATTCCATGAACATACATTAACTAAAATACGAACCAAGATAATTTTTACTTCATCACTTATAAATACAAATAACTAGGAATGTCTTCATACCCACAGTCCTTTTTCAGGTAGAAGTCACATATATAAAATAGTTTGTTGAATTCTGTACATGCGTTAATCAGCTATTCAAAAATATTCACATACCTGCACGTATACGTCCTTCTTTCTACACATATAAACCACACTGGCTGAACAATATTTTCCTTATTTCACCAAATGTCCGTTTATTTTATTCTGGAGTATCGGAAATACATAAGAATTCTCTTCAACACACTCCATGCCGACTTTAGACATTCTTCAATTCCGAGGTAAGTAGGTTTTCCAAGAATTGTATTGCTATATTTGATATTTACGTGCTCCATGTTTGTTGTATGCTTACATATTTCCTATATTTGATTTTACTACATTTAATCGAGCAGTATGTTTTATATATTTAAATAAGTCTTGAAAAACAAATAATATCTGTCTAGAAATAACTATAACAAAGAATCGCTTATTTACAATTGCATTAAGTTAAAATGTTACAATAAGTTTAACAGGAGAAATAAAATTAAATAAATTGAGCAGTCTTATTGCAGGTGTCCAATAAGCAAGCTGCCACACTTAAAAAAACATTTTTTTTTGAAATAATGGAAAAATAATAAAGAGTATATAGGTCAAGAAATAATTTTAGAAAAATAACAAAATTATTAAAATTATCCTATTAAAAAAGCGACTTTTTAGATTTAGCTAATCAAAATCATTAAAAAACTGCATAAAGATTTATAAAACATAAACATAAAATTTTTAAAGAAGTATTGAATTACGTTGGTTACTTTTCTAACATACCAAGTTAAAACTAAATTGGATTAACGTATTTAGTAAAAAATAAAAAAAATAAATGAGTATATCTAGATAACTTAAAGATACCTAAAAAGTTATTAATCTTATCGTTGTTTTTATATTTAGCCAAAATATTTATAACCAAAATTTGACAGCTTAGTTACTTTAAATAATACAAATTACAAATAAAAACAACTTTTGATTTACTTTAATAAAGCCGATCTAACCACAACAGCATCACAAAATAATAGCAAACTTTGCAACACAATATTAATAGTAATATATTTTTTTAGTTCTGTTTATTGTATTGTATGTGAATTCGGATGCTTTATAAGTAGCCCAAAAGAGTTATGTTTTCACTTTTAATTCAGAGATCCCTAAATATTTATAAAATGTTAGACTATTTCCGAAAATTGCCCTACTTAACTTTACACAAGAAACTCTTAAATCTGGAATAATTTGACATGACACGTTACAACCATTGTTTTTACACTCTATACATGCTAAACTTATTAAAAGATAATACAACAACAAAACATATTCAACATAGCAAATATAATGAAACATTGGTATTTTTCAAAATTATATTTTTTTTTCATATCGATATACGATTATTATGTATAAAATACAGTCCACTGTGTTTAAAACGTTTTTTCAGGAAACGTTTCAGGAAAAAACTAATCTAGGGCGTTTGAAAAATGTTCATTGTTTCCAACATTTCCTCAGCTATTAGTCTAATCAGATTAATTAAATAAAAACATTATATAACTTGTATAGTTTCTATTAATGTTATACTCCTGAAATACAGGGTTTACAGAAAAATCTCTACCAATTCTTTCACGTATTGTTTCTGGCCCAATGACAATTCACAATATCAATATCAAAACATAAAAAAATCCATTGTTTTTTATACATCTGACATTTTGTTTTATTTAAGAGTAAATTTTATTTCACAAACTGATTGATACGCTAACTGAAAAACGTTCCTTGGAGTTTTACAAAATAAAAGACAAACTATAAACAAATTATATATAACAAAATATATTTTGTACAATTATGCAATTCAAAATGTCGTCCCGATTCAATTTAAACTTTCATCTTAAAAGGTGCATTTTTTAATGATGAAAAAATGTTTCGGCACTTTTTCTATAGGTGAAAAGTAACCGAGGTATGGACAGAAAATTGAAACAATCATTTTGAGGGTTTTAGTTTCGAAAAAAGATATCTACTGTATGTTATTAACTCTGTCAGTCTTTGTTAAACAATGTAAACCCATTTGTATTTGTTTAAAAAAAGTTAACTTTTTGTTCCATATATTTTATTTTTAAAGATTTTTTACAAAATTTAAAAAAATCATCCTATATACATCCACAGAGGATATTGCTTTCTTTATTGTTTTAGATATATTCATAGATATTTCCTGTTACTGTTTTGATTTATATTCAAAGCTTTGACTAGGCCGATGCAAAAAAATTGTGATAAACTAAAGAATTTTATAATTTTGTGTCACTGCTAAATTTCAAAATCAAAATAAAACATAACAAATAATATTCATACGTAAAAGCAAAACATTTCAGTAAAGAATTTATTAAAATTTTAAGTGCGTTTTTTGAGTATTTCCGAAAGCGATTTACAAACATGTTCACTTCATAATATACGGCGGATTACAATTAAACCCACATAAACTATTGTTAAACCAAAGTGCATACACAGTATAAAGTTTTATATAAAATACGTTTTGGTTCCTCGAACAGTGCAATCGTGCCTTTAGTACTTTAAGTTCAACTACCCTGAGGTCTTCATGCAGTTTTGTACTTAGTTTTTAAAGTTTTACAGTTTATTTAGTGGCTATGTGAGTGGGTTTCTGTTAGCAAAGATTACGGTGATGTGGTATAACATCGTGAGTAAATGTAAGTGACGTCAATCTGTTTTAATGTTGCTCCATAGTTACAAATATACCCATATCAATTGTAATTTACTTCCACTCTAGTTTTAATGTGTTATTTTTTAGATACAACAAGCTTATAATAATTCATGTCTAAAACAATATAATTAAGAGGAGCTGTTACAAAGAAACAAAATTGTATTTGTTTGTTATAAGGCGAAAAAACCGGCTCAAAAATCTAAGATACCAGAAACTTCTAAATCAGTTTCCCTCATTGACCAGGTGACTCAAATTATATAAATTAACACAATATGGAGAAAGAAATAACACAACAGTTAAGCTTACTCTTTTGAATAAACAAATGTAATTGTGTTGGATAATATTACACTTAAAAGTTAAATGTGCAATATACCCATTCATAACCTTGTCTAAGAGACTGTTGACATTTTCATCTTGAAGATATTGGATTATAGTCTAGGGTGGGTGGAAGTCCCTCTCAGTATTTGTCTCATTTTGTTTCTGCATTACATGTTAGTACTTTGCTATAGGATGATAAAATACAACAAACTGGCATTGCCTTACTGAAAATAACAAACTTGTTTTGCATCATAGTGCACTTTTAATTCGTCGTACTTTAAATGCCACAAATTCTACTCTATTCCTTAACTAAACTAAACTAATAATTACCTTAATATTGCCAGGCTGGAAAACTAATACATACTCGTATGTACAAAATGAATTCATTCTAAGTGAAGCAGGATATATACCACTAAAGTTCCAGATTTCGAATCCTTGTTCTCTGCCTAAGTGCTACTATTTTACTTGCAATTTAGTTAGTTAAATAGAACCTTGCTTATACAAATCGTATATGTATTATTATACGCAATAACAAACCTAAATATAAATATGTATTTTGTAAATAGTCCAGAATACAATAGGAAATAACAGAGCTTCAAAGACAAAACAATTTTCAAAGTTTGGAAATTTACAATAATCTTATGTTACATTATACAAATAAACAAAAGCGGTGTATAAACAATTTGGTCATGAAAGGAAAATAAAATAACTATATCAAAGCTCCATAACTATCCTACTTTAGAAAAACATTTTTAATAGTTGTAACATTAAAATAAATACAAGTTATAAAAGTAATAACATTGTAATACTTTCTCACTAAAACAATTATTTACTCTGATGTATACATTAAAATAAATTTAAATCTGATTTAATAAAAATAACCATTTCTTTACTTCTTTTTTGAAAGTGTTTAAACTAATCATTATTGTTTTGAATTCAGTACAATATATGGTAATCTAGAAAATCTAGGAGCTATGAAATGTTTATGCGGGTAGCAGTGAACTCTTGTTTCGTTAAACAACTAGAACTCTGTATAAATTAAAAGTTACAATCTGTAATAATTTATCAAATATCTGTCTAAAAAAATATTAAATTGCGAGAGACCAAGTTCCGGCATGAATCAATGATGTATATACTCTGTATTTTACCTGCTATAAAGTTGTTCTATTTTATGATAATGATAATGATATGCAATGTAGATTATGGTTCATCCTTTAATGTTTAATTTTTAAGATTTACAATTAACTATTATACAGGAAAAAATTTACTACTCAATAGTTTGAAAATAAACTCAACTTGTTTCAATATTTCGTTTTAAAATGTTGTCCAAATAAACAATTGTTTTACAACGTAAGAGTAGTTTTGTCCAGCAAGTTTGGTATAATATTAAATGTTTTAATTTTCAAAACTATCTAACAATGTGTAATCTTAAAAAGGCGACCAACTGAATTAATTGCTGCAAATTATTATCGTCTACAATTTGTGGTTATGAATATTGAGACTGTCATCGACTCGGTTTTACAGTTTTATTTTACAAAACGTTTTTCTTCTTAAATCATAGGTCGTTTTAATTTAAACTGCACACAATGTTTTACACATAATCTCTTAATTCGTATAATGCTTAGTAATGGATGGATTGTTAAATGAATATAATGATTTAATCTATGCTTCCTTGCTTTTGCATCCTTCTAC
>JAGFPH010007073.1:0-22142 GCA_018207615.1 Philaenus spumarius | reverse complement strand
GAATTTCTTTTCAATGGCAACACATGTAAACGAATATCTGCTTTGTTTAGTATTATTAATTATTGTCTCTTTTGACTTTGTGATGCTGTGGAAGAGAACAACAATGTTTTATAACATTTACATTGTATTTGTTAAATAGTTGTATTAACGTGTAAACAATTTATTTTACTTCTTCTTATTTAATTACAAATCAAATAAAACTTAGTTTTAAGCCTTTTCTGAAACATTTAACATTATATTTTACTTATAAAATTCATCCACGATAGACATAATATTAAAGTGTTTAGTATCTGCAATTTTATTAATATTATTTATTGGTTATCAAAGTTAAATTTTCTCACGTGTATTACAGATTCACGAATAGTAAATAGAGTTTTAAAATGTAAACCTTTTAGTGAAATTTTATTAGTTTACAACGTTTTTGAATTGTGATTACTTGTTTTAGTACGGTAATCAGACTCTATATTTAATAAAATTTTCTAAAACTTATTGCAGACTCCAAACTTTTTATACTTGTCTGACATGAATTTTGTTTTGATTAAACTGATGAAGGTGTTTATGACAAGATATTTCATCAAGCATTCAAAACCAATTCCTTACACCGTTCCTGTGAAACAAGCTCTTAAATTGCCCATGCAATGCATAATTTAATTGATGAAGGATAAAGTTTGCAAAATTGGTATATGCTTTAGAAAATTCGTCAGTGGCTTATACTCAAGAGATATAAATTATCTTTTTTAAAGAAAGTTCCTTATCTATAAATAAAGCATCCCCACATTTTTTTAATTGATATTTTTAAATTTTGTTCCAAACATTTTATTAAAACTTTTAATTTTTCACAAGATCAACATTAGAATAACTATTGACAAAATATATTTGATTGATAGCATACCACTGCATCCAGTTTAAGAATATAACATAGTCCGTTATATTGTATACTTTAAAAGAAAAGGTTGCCTTTGTATTACAAGCTGTTAAATTGACTTAAACATAAAAGTAAAATTAAATTAAATGTAAACATATTGTAAAATATCCATAGAATCTACAATTGATACAAATATATTAACTTTGTTTTACCTTAACATAAATCTATTTGTTTTCATTCAAAGAAGGAAACATTAAGAAAGTAGGTTGATTATATATGTTAAACAAGAAATTAGGCGAGTCATCTAAGACTTTGCAAAATATTAATATTTTTATCTCCTTTTTCAAATATATATTGCGAATAGGAAATATTGAATTATATTTTTGTTTTTATGAACAGACATAGGAGCAAATTTTTACCTAAACAAATATAATCTAGGTTAAATATTTAGAATTCAGTGATGCGAGCAAGCATTGTTGTATCCTAGTATTATGTTATTTTAAAATAATGTATTATGTACATAATAAAAATTATGTTTGTGATTGACAGCGTTGCAGTTGTCAAAAGAAAATTCCTATTAGAAAAAGTCAACGATGATGGCAATAGTTACATACTAAACTAAATACTAGTTGACCCGTGCGAAGCATTCGCATTCTAACTTACTAACAGTGTTTTATTAATTTAAATCCATGTTAAAGAGAAATAATTTTTTTATTGTTATTATATATTTTTAAACAACTTCCCAACTTGCAGAAGGTAAACAATAACAAATAGGTGTATCAACAATGCTGTTTATAATCACGCTTACAATTAATTAAAAATAGCAATGTAGCTTCGTAACGGCAGCTCTCCAGCTGGGTATTGTTATCATCAGTGTTGCCAACAAAAGGAAAATATCCCTACAAATTACTTGATCTTACATCACTGTTACTTTCGGATTATTTTTTTATTTTTTTTTTTATTTTTTTTTCGTATAATTGTATTTTCTATATTGTTCCGGTTTAACGGTTAAGGAAAGCTTTAACATGATGCCTCATACGTGTAATTTGATGATGTACTAAGGAAGTTATGGCGTACCGACAAAAAAATGGCCTTGAGAAATAATATATGTGATAGTTCCTTAATGTAAATAAATATGTATATGTTTTATTTTAGTTTTATCATAGATAATTACAAACACGGGAAAGTTTGATGAACGATATATCGTATTTTATACTTTGTTTAGTGCGCATTGAATGTATTCAAATTCGATAAGTAAATAACTATTACTATGATACAGTATATTTTGAAAAATATCTGCATTACTTTAATGATTCTACAGCGTACATAGATAACCGCGATTGAAAGGTAAAATTTTATAATTAGTCTAAAATTTAACTATCATATAATGTATACATGTTTATATCATTTAGAATTTTTGAGATTTTAGAACTTTATAAAAATAACGGATAAATTGGCAAACTGGCAAAGACACAAACTGACAACATAAACGGACAAACAGACAATTTGACAAACAAACAAATTAGGGGACAAACTAACACACTGGCAAACACACAAATTGGCAAACGGAATTTAGCAATCAAATAAGCAGACGAACTATTAAACGGATAAAGTGACAAACAATCAAATAATAGGGCAAACTGGAAAATGGAGAAACTAACAAGGGACAAATGAGTGGTACTAAAAATTCCCATTTATATTTGTTTAAATACAGGAATTGTAAAATCAAACATTTATTTTTTTTTTTTTACAGCTAAGCGATAGTATTAAAACTTTTGTTAAAATAAGCCCACGTGTTTAAGTTTTCACGTGTATGCCAGTTAGTCATTTGTAAAACGAGTAGAAAATATAAATCTTTACAGTCAAGTAATACAGCAAATATACTTAACGGAATTAAACTATTAACACTTACAATATTACTTTACCAACTCTTTGATGTCTATATTAAAAAGTAAACATATTTTGAAACGATCAACAACATATTACTTTTTGATTTATAGATTTGAAGGATGAAGGGACATAGAGAGAGAGATGGTGCTTTAATGTTGGGGGGAGGTTCAGTCGGTGAAGACTGAGAAAAAAGTATCTTTTCGAAATTATTAACTCAAGTAACAGTTCCATCTTCAATACAGAAATTGTAAGCTTCTTAAAGACATAATATTTTTTTTTGAATAGGGAGTAAAAAGGTAAATGATGGTTTTAGTAATAATATTTTAAAAACTTTTAGACATAGGGGTTTTACACTGTATAGGTTTACCGTATATTTGAAAAGTTAGACTGAATGCACCTTATTGTTATTAAATTAGCTATTTCATTAAAAAAATAATCAAAAAGTAATAGTCTTCGATCCTGTAGATTAATAATACAACCAAAAATTTCATTGCGTCTGTTCATCAATATTTAAAAGTTTTCGTGTGGATTTGACTTCAGAGTTGCACAGTACAAATTAATTAGTATTGGAAAGAGTAATTATGAAAAATGCTAATTTACATTAATTGTAACTAGTTGTAACAAGTTTTGATTATTTATTAGTTATCCATTTTAAACGAATTTGAAGAACAAAGTTAATGGAAAGTTATCTAACTTTTGACGTATTGTCATCATAATTTGGGTTGTCTTGTTTCAAGAAACCCTTTTCAATTTGTGTTTGTCAGCAGAAAAATGAGTACAATAATATTGCTTAACAAAGCCATTCTCAAACCATACATTGATACCAACATGTTTTAAGAAATGATTTCACTGTAATCGTTAGTAAATATAGTATAAAATATAAAATATAAAATATAAAAATAAAATAATATAAAATATAAACTCTCTTTCAATTAGCAAAATCTCCAAAATAGCAACTATGTGGAACATAATTTTAAAATTAAATCATTTGTTGGTCTTGTTTAAAAAATCTAACACATTAAATAGTATTTTTGGCGTAAGTAATACTTCAGTTTAAGGATTAATTTGATTTGTTTGTTTTTGTTTGCTAAAATACATGAAACTCTGGGAATGACCCCGCATCCTTTACCTAGTACAAAACAAAACTCAAATCAGAATAGGGATCTCCATTCAACTTTCCCACAAACAAGACTTAAAAATTAATTCTCTGGTTATCACATATACCTTAATTTTCTTTCTGAGCAAGTTTCTGATCCCATAGAATACTGGTTTGCTACCTTGCATACTTGTTATTAGGATGGAAGTTTAGGAATTATAAAGAAATTTGATGATCGTTAACTTGCTAGCTCGACCACTTATGCATTGTCTTAAATTCAAATGTGGAAGGTACCCTTCATCATATACAATAGTAATAAATAATCATAGTTAGAGAGTAATTCTGGATCTATGTTAACAGTGGTCAGGGTATATTATGGCTTGCACACAAACAATAGCTAATGTCACAGTTTATAGTTGTCCGGAAAAAAGGACAAGAGCTGGAAGTACACATCATTTAAGAAGATACAAGCAGCTGGGCCATGATGTTCATCATCAATCATTATTGTAAATCCAAACCACGACAAGTATGTAGAGTGCTCAAAATGTTTCTTGATACTGCCATAACGTACCGTAAACACCATTCCTTAACAGTAACATTAAATCCAAGAAAATTGATAATGCATGTTTTAAGACTACATACAAATTGGCCGACTCGACATGGGGATTGTAATTGGACCCACAGGTTTTACGTATTGAACCAAACAAATTTTACAAAATAGCTTGGTTTAAATTTTGAGGATAAAAATAGTGTAAGGATAAATTATTTGTTCATGTATGTCCACAACAGCAGACTGCCCTCATAGTAATGAGCCAGAAGTTCCGAGAAATAGGATTCAAGTACTTGTTTAGATATTCCTTAGTTTACTTTGTCAAATTAGAATTTCCTTGTTGCCACAATTTTTAACGAGTTCGTACTAAGAAATGAAATTATTCAACTTTGTAAACTTGTAAACTTTGTAAAGAACATATATCTGGAAAAACTTATAGTTATGAAAATCGTGGTTGTTTCAGGCAAACTCTGTGAAATCATGTTTTATGTTCTTCATCTATTATCACACGATAAACCATGGTAAATACGAATTAAATATGTTTCGTTGGAAATGTAAAATAGTTTGTGTTTTACACATATTCTTGTAGCGTAGCCTGTTTTATAATTATTAAACGTTAAAGACCTTTAATGTTTGCCAATTCATTTACTATTAAAAATAAAGTTTGTCTATTTTTCTAACACTTGTAAAATGTTACATATTAAACGCCAAATTCAAACTCAATATGATATCTCCTTCCTAAAATCTATAGTTTAAGTAAATGCAAAAGTCATCGAAAGATTGTTTAGAAACAATGAATTTATTAGGGTATACTTGCCAGTTAATGTATACATACAACATAATGAAATTTTAATCCAAATTTTATTGATCCCGTTTATTTTATTATTATATACAATCATTTTGTATTCTATACTAAACGTTTTTACAATTTTAGCAATAAGTAAATGCTGACAACAGAGGAAATATGTTCATTCATGTTTGTATTCAGAAACCAATTCTACGGATTATTAAAACAATACGATTTCCAGTGTAGACATTGAGTTGAGATAAAGCCAAATTAAACATTGGTTGATTTGTGAATTAATCCTTGAACCTTCTAATTACAGAGAGTTATTATTTCATTAGAACACGCATTCTGAACTTCTAGACTTTCTGTCTTAAATCCATTTCTATACATTATATTTTACAAGTAAATTTAATTCGTACGAATATTTAAATATGCATTTTTTTTTTAAATACCTACAAAAACGACCAGTATGTGTATTACAACAGTAGCTTTTTCTAATCGCTACTACTTTTTCTAGTCGTTATCTATTCGAGACACCATATAGTTCACTTACAGATATGTTTAGAAATATATTGTAGTTTTGTGTTCCAAACGTATAGCTGTATGAACTATTTTTATTATTTGGAACCAAACAATATATATATGTGTTGTATATTGGTTTTCTTCCTGTAACACTCAGTGTATCAAATTGTAGATCAACTCCAACAGTACAGCTAATTCAGAAGACATTGCATACTACACCGGTAAACACAAGAGAAAAGCTGAATAATTAATGTATAATATTGTTACATACTTGAGAAAAAAAAAACACTCAATCAATGTGTTCTAATATTGTTTTTTTAAATAAACTCCTAAAATATCTCATAGATTCACTTTACTGATGACCTTGCTATTCCAATAAAACTGTGAAATATATACGTATGCTAGCTCTCTAAATATTTTGTTTTATCCTTAACAGTTTAGCAAGCGTAAACAAAAAGGTAAGACAACTGTTAGTCATAGTCCTGGAAAGCACAACAGATAAATTATAACAAAAAATCGCACTAGAAACTTCGAGCTCAAACGTAAACATACTAACTTTGCTTAATTTATAAACTCGCCTAAGTCTGAAAACCTGGAATAGGAAACAAATTATAAGTAAATATTGTAGTTTGTTCTATATTCTATGAAATTAAACAGTGAAAGATTCAATTCAACATTAGAAAAGTAAACTAACCTTGTTACGCACTATGCTAGATGCATTTTATTACATCTGTAATAACCTAATGGCTTCTACTGGTGGGAGGGGGGGGGGGGGTATACTGAGGGTTAATTTATGTATCTTGAGGTAATTTGACAAACATTAGGTTAGGTAATGGAATTGGATACAAAGTTCAATACAGGAAGTACTCTGAAGTAGAGCATATCTGATCTTAATTGTTTTACTGAATTTATCTTAGTAAGTCAATGTATATCGCTATAAGTGACTATACTAGTATACATTAACTACAAAAGAATATAATATTTACATAAAAAATACAGTAATCAGCTAAATAAACAGTACTGAAAGTATTAGTTTACAATGATTTATTTACCATAATTAATTTCAAAATAAAAAAGAAGTGTGAAAGTACAGAAAGTATTTCTAGTGTTGTACATGACAGTGAATTATAATCATTTGTACGTAAAGTTCACAGATTTGCCGCATATTTATGAAAACTTTTGTTGCATTTCTTAAAAAAATATTATTATTGTTAGTAGTTCGGGGATGAGAGTTAATAGAAGTTTAAAAAAATTGTATTAATAAAAAATGTAAGTTGATAATAGTCATCAATGGAATTATATGATCCAAAAGCTAAGCACAGATTAATTCTAGCTGTCTTCATTTAAGCTTAAAACGTATCAGGGTATTTCGTGAATAATTTTTGCAAACAATTTTCAATATTTTGTACACTAAACATAATGATTAAGAATCTTTAACGTTGAAGCTATCTTTTATATCTTTAAAACAATAAGGAGGAATTTCAACAAACACTTTGCATTAACTTACGCAGAATAGAAGCTTCATTAAATTAAAACATGTTCACGATTGAAGAGACACGAGTAATTTTGTTTAAAAAGGAACTGATTCTTAATTACTCAACTCCAGATCTTGTAATAATTAAAATTAAGATAAGAAAATGAATCGGGGTTTGTATTACTGCGTCTGAAGCTTTCAAGTTCTTTCAATTTATTAATAACTAGCTGAATACCCGTGCTTCGCTACAGGGAATTTGTTTGTTGCAACACCATAATTTATAATTAATTGTCATAGTATTCTCTAGTTTTCATTCATCTATTATTATTAAAGTGAACTATAACATTTATATTCAATTACTTTGGTATTTATTATTCACTGGTTGCCCGTCAATTGTCTTCGTCATGGTATGTATGCTAAATAAATTAAATAAATAAAAAATTCAGAGTGAAGAGCGTCTTTATTTCAACCGTTAAATCTAAAAACTGATAAATCACAGTCTTAGCTGGATATTTGCAGCGTCTTTAAAATTGTGAATGCATAGATTGGGTTAGTTTTGATTAGGTTACGTCTTAAATATTTTCTTGAAATTAATAAGTTCCAAATTTCAGCTCTCTAGCTTTAAGGAAAGAATTCAAATTAGTATTGATTGTTTTTAGGGTTTGTTATTACATTTTCAACCCTTAGCAGCACGTAACGGTACAACTGGTTTACTTTTTATGAGTATCGTGTAAGAAATAAATGTACACAATTTCAGCTTTCTAGCTTTAAGGAAAGTATAACAAACACTGTGACGCGCTCAGGTTCCGGATTAGGATTGTATGAGAGAACCAGAGCCTGTCACAAGTTATCTAGGTCTATCTTATCTATGACCAACGATCAAGTAGGCATCGCAGTCAGAAACCGTTAGCGTCTTTTGCCGTGTTACATCTTTCTCTCCACCGACCTGCAGCCATTACAGACTATTTTAGAAAGACCAACGTTTAATTAATTAATTAATATTATGTTGTGTAATTGTGTGATGGCCGGCTAAGTAAATTAGCGAGTGGCTACCGTATCGCGGGGGCCGATTAGACATGTAATAGTCGCGGCGTCTGTTAAACCTATTTTGGGGAGTTATAGCCTATTTTCCTGACAATGATCTAGTTACTTAATTAAGTGTTTGTGTCTAGTGCTTTACTGTTAAATAATTATTGTTCAGCAATTTAAGTGTAAGTCAAAGCTGGCTACCCGTGTTTGTGGTTGTTACAAGTGCATAAGCTCATATTGAAATTAGGCTGTGGGTAGTTAACAAGACCTCTAACGTAACCCGGCGAATAGTGAATGCGTATTACGGGGCGGGGTGAATTAAATAAAGGACCCAGTATGCGTTGCAGTACTATTTATTGTTTAGGGGTTGTTTCAACCATTAAATGGAAAATATTTAAAAATCTATTTTTTGGGCGCTCCTCTAACGCCTATAATAAGCAAAATGTGTACCAAATTTCACGTTCATAGGCGGTATGGTGTTTCCATGTGTAACAAACAATATTTATTGTTTTAGTGGTTGTTTAAACCCTTAAAAGATAAATATTTAAAAATCCCTTCTTAGTGCGCATTTAGCACCTATGAGCAATATGTGTATAAATTTCACGTTCTCAGGAGGTATTTAAATAATATTTATAATTTTAGGAATTGTTACTACATTTTCACTTAGCAGAACGTGACAAAATGTAAAACTGGTTTATTATTTTATATGTATCTTGTAAGAAATAAATGTAAATAATTTCAGCCTTCTAGCTTTAACTAAAATATAACAAACAATATTTATTGTTTTAGGGGTTGTTTCAAATCTTAAAGGAAAAGTATTTTTAAATTCTTTCTTAGTTCGCCTCTAGCTCCTATGAGCAATATTCGTACCAAATTTCACGTAGGCAGTTTTCAATTAATATTTATATTTTAAGGGGTTGTTATTCAATTTCACTCTTTAGCAGAACGTCACAAAATTTTAAACAGGTTTACTTTTTATATGAATCGTGTAAGAAATAAATAATGTAAAAAATTTTAGTTTTTTAGCTTTAAGGAAATTATAACAAACAATATTTTTTAGGTAATGTTTCAACCCTTAAATTTCAAATATTATAAAATTATTTCTTAATGCGCCTCTAGCTTCTATGAGCAATATGCGTCCCAAATTTCACGTTCCTAGGAGGTAGGCCTTTTGAGATATATAACAAAAAATGTTTATTGTTTTAGGGGTTGTTTCAACCCTTACAGGCCAATTATTTAAAAATTCTTTCTTAGTTCGCCTCTTGCTCCTGTGGCAAATACATGTACCAAATTTCACATTCCTAGCAGGTAAGGTTTTTAAGATATATAACAAACAATATTTATTGTTTTAGGGGTTGTTTCAACCCTTACAGGCCAAATATTTTAAAATCCGTTCTTAGTGTGCCTCTTGTACCTATGAGCAATATGTGTACCAAATTTCACATTCCTAGGAGGTAGGACTTTAGAGATATATAACAAACAATATGTATTGTTTTAGGGGTTGTTTCAACCCTTACAGGCCAAATATTTTAAAATCCGTTCTACGAGTGCCTATGAGCAATATGTTTACCAAATTTCACGTTCCTAGGAAGTAAGGTTTTTGAGATATATATCAAACAATATTTATTGATTTAAGGGTTGTTACAACCCTTACATGCCAAATATTTTTAAATCCGTCTTCGTGTGCCTCTAGTGCCTATGAGCAATATTTGTACCAAATTTAAAGTTCCTAAGTGGCATGGTTTTTGAGAAACTGTGATCGGTCAAACTACCCCTAAACCCCCAAAACTACCCTTAAAAATTTGAATATCAAAATGAAATTTCTTTAGTTTTCCTATTTACATCACAAAGTATACACATGCTAAATTTCATCTCTCTAGTTTCATGAGAAGTGGGAGAATTAGTGATGATGAGTGAGTGAGTGAGTGAGTGAGTGAGGGCTTTGCCTTTTATATGTATGGATAAATGAATTGAATTAACAATAATTTATAACTATTTTATTTACTAACAAATACGGGTATATAAGACATGAGATATTTAAATAGAACGATGTATTAAACTTGTTTTTCAAAATAGAATATAAATTAAAACTCATTCTGATAGACCTACAAGCGCTGGTAAAATTATAACTTAGTTTTACTACGGAAATATAAGTATTAAATCAAAATATTCATCCCTTGCGCTGAGAATTAATTGCAGTTAAAAAAGTTGCAGACAATATTATTGGTAATATTATACAGTTAGAAGATATAATTTACAAAAAGGTTCACTGGGCCAAGGGAATATTGAATAATTTTGATCTCCGATCCAATATTGGACACCACTTGATTGAGGATTGGTTGAAACAAAAAATGGTTGAGACAAATGTTTCAGATGCTATTTAAAAGATTTAAATTAATTTTGAACACATTTATTAGGATTTATGGGATTTTGACCTTAAATCTATATTTTTCCATCCCTTGGTGAAATGTTGTTGATGTCAAAAATTAGTTTATAGTAAACTTATTAATTCAAAATTGTTTTGGGGTTCATGAAACGAAAAACTACGTAGATATTTTCCAGAAGTAGCAGGTGTACTTTTACTTAGGTAAAATAATCCTGAAAAGAACTCACCATTTCAACTGATGTAAACAATTTACATTTCCTAAACTGTAAGTTAATCACATCGAGTATTGCTAACGTTACATCAGTTCCCTACAAGTTTGTGTCATAAATTTAATTTCTTTTGTATTAAATTATTTGTCTCCTGGTGAAAAAAAACGTCATTACCACAAAGAAACATTTTTCAACATCACTTTATTTCTAAACAATATTAAGGTATTTATAGGGTAACTCCTAGATTTCGTTAAATTATGTAACCTGGTTTCGGTAAATTGAATTAGCTACCAACGCAACTGATTTAATAAATACAAGTTTAATTTTCCGACTATGATTGTCTGTTAGTGTTTCTAGTCTTACAAATGCATTTATTTTGAGAAATTAAATAGTTTTTCTTCTTTTACTATTATTTAGTTTTGTTAATTTTTTTTAAACCACTACTACGCACCATTTAATCTCATATTCACAGCCAAAGGGGCAAATTGCGTAATGCAACTAGTCAACAACAATATGGCAGATTTAAAAAAAAAATATAACATAATTGCTTTAGGAAAGTAGATAATTTTACCTCTAGAACATAACACACGGGTATATAACAGAATATTCTTTTTTGTGGAATGTGTTTTTATTAATTTTCTGAAATTTATTTTATGGAAATATAATCCAACAAAAAATTATATTGAATAGATTTAAATATTCGAAGTAAATTTAATCATAGAAAGTTTTAAATTTTTAAATATTTTTTAATATTTAATAAAATAATAAAAATAAATTTAATAAAATAATATAAAATTTTTCTAACTCTAAGTTCTTGTGATGATTGGCAGGTGTATTTAATAATAACATATTTACAGAGTTAATTATTGAACTAAAAATATGTGAAAAGTATCTAAAAAGGATAAACGCTTATTTTGCTTCCTTCCTCCATTTTGAGTTTTGCATTCTCGTATTCGTTACTAATGGAAATAAAAGAACAACAAACTTTAGATTTGTGCTGTAATAAAAAATGCAATTATTTATTTTATCACTTCACATTACTTAATTTTCGCTGTACTCTGGCAATGAAATTCTTTTAAATTAAAACGGATTGTACAACTTCAAACCTGACAATGTTTTTTAATTAAATTAAACTGTAATTGTGCCAAAGTTACTTATAACGGATGGGTTGTTGACTTGTTTAATATAATATCACATTGATGTGGTAGAATTGGTGGTAATATAGTTCTGACTGTTTTATCTTGCTTATGGTTAATATTGAGCAGCATACATCAGATCCGATTAGTTCGAAAAATTCTCGGATGAATACTTTAAATAAATGGCTAAAAATGGAAGATTCTACAAGTAAACCCTCCGATCCGCTAAGAACATAATCTGTAGTATCTTCGGGAAAGCATTAATTCCCATGTATGCATAAGAAGAACATACCTTGTATGGGCTACATCTTCTTCCCTGTCTGTGGGTAGCTTGGTTTTGCTATCCTGAGAGTCAAAGTTGATGTTTCGTTGCTTTACTATTTAGTGTGTTTATTTCTGTATTAAGATGTTTTATAAAGTTGAAAGAATCAATTATCTTGTTTGGGAATGATTGATCAAAAGAATAAATATTTATACAACTAAAATAGAATTGAGCAAAGATATAATTATATTAGGCCATGAATCACCTGATATAAGCTATGCTTTAATACAAGATGTCCCGATTGATATTCCTTTGCTACAATAATTTAAAAAAGTAAGTACTAATGACTAATATACAATATAATACAAAGAATTTTAAATGGCTCACACATTACTTTAAAAAAGATAATAATTTTTGTCATACCTAAAAATAAATAATGGTTCCTAAACTGTTAGGTACACAATTAGAATCGAAACACATCAGCTGCGACTATTATTCCGAAGAAAGTTATACTGGGCATTAATGCAATCAGTTGTAATGGAAAACAAATGTTATACAAATTCTAAATAAACGAATTTAATAATTAACTAATAAAATACTATTACGTAAATCATTACTTCCGAACCGCTTAAAATTGTATTTATTAAACCCTTATTTTGTCCCAATTACAACCATACCTAAGGACGTCTACCCTCATCCACATAAAGCAAATATTCCTGACTATAAATCTAATCTAGATCTGCACAGAATTGCCCCATTAGCTGCTAAACTTGTGGAGAGAGATTAAGTGCTGTAATTACCGGACATTAATTATTTCTTGCTTTTGCAACTTCTACCGTTCGGATATTGGTGACAACAGTGGCCTCTATGTAGATCAAACAAATATAATCAGTTAATAAAGGTTTAAATTACTGTAAATTCAAATACTTAAATCTCAATGTTTCTATAACCCTGCAGATACTCTCAGATACGAAACTAGATACGTTATTTGGGTAGGTTTTAGGGTAAGTTTGATCAAAATCTGTTTAGTTCTGTTTAATATATAAAATGATCAACTATCACAGCTATCGATACAGTTTGTTCTTGTGAACAAATTATTTACCCTGCAATAAACTTTAAATGATTTTCCTTTTGCATAGAAGTTTAAATTCCGTTTATAATGCCACATTATATAAAATAATGTACAGATAAAACTAGGCGTTGAATAGTATTTACTAAAGTTTTAACCTAACAAGTAGAAATATATTTGTAGTTCAAAGTACAATCATAATATGATACATTTGAAAAAGTAGGTCAGAGGTGATGTTGAAGTTTCTAAGGTAATACATTATGTAGATGTGTATAATGTGTAAGTATATGAGTTTTTAGTTCTTGCATATATGTGTATGCGTATTTATGTTATCAGAAAAGAAACATGTAAATGTATATTGCATTTGGAGTGTAACAACAACCATTGTGGTACGTATATCGAGTAAATAATCAGGCTAAACAATTATTGGACTTATCCGAGACCTAACCATTTTGTTCTTTAAAGAAACTAAGGAAAATATAATTAGTTTTAGGGGTGGTGTGTCTTTTAAATACATTTTAAATGGTTTGAATGTTAAATCATTTTATATGCATATTAAAAGTAAAAATGTTGTAGAAAAAGTTTTGACTTACTTTGTCCCAAATTAAAATGGTGGAGGTTATAAACTAAAAATATATTTTTTATTTACTATTACTAGTAATTAATACTAGTTTATTGTATGGTTTATTAGGGTTTATTCTACGAATCAAAGTCATTGTTTACCAAAAATTTTTAATACCATACCCTTACAAATAATGTCATATTTCTGACTTTTAAAAAAGTTTTCAACTATTAAAAATTTACAATTTCGGGCAAAAATGCATAGTTTTTAAATGATTTTACTTTACAGTTTATTAATTTCAATATATCTATTGGTGATTCAGTTTCGGTCACAATATAAACGTAGTACTCGTTTTATGGAACAAAGCAACTGAAATGTTTTGCTTTTGTGATACAAAAACTTAAAAAGTTTGATTATCGAAACTAAAAATATGTATCCAATTTGTAATAAACATTTAATGATGTTTTCGGCCATGACAGCTGGTTGTCATTATCTACGTTTCATAATGGTTTGAGGCATAATGTTAGAACAGTGGTTAAACGGGGTTTGTATGATTTGCTACAGTAGGAACTTCAACATAGTTGAGTAGATTCAAGTTGTTGGTTTTACAGACATTTATAAAATAATATGATAAACAGAAAAATCATATTAATGGTGATAAGTAGTTATTGAATAAACTTGTGCTATTACTTTTAGCGTGACCATTTAAACAACAAAACCAATGTCTACATTTTTTACAAATTACGGCGCACATTAGTGTGCCAGGCCAGGTTCATTTCTAGCACAAGCAGTGTGTATACTACACAAACTCATTCCTGATGCTCTTGCCCCCATAACTGTACTCTCCTTAATGGTATTTTATAATATTTAGAAAACAGATTGAGCACAACCACATGATTTAATTCGAAATTTTATAAATTTATAGTAAAACGTTCAAAAGATAAGGGATTCAAAAAGTGCACATTTTAATATTTACTTACTGATTCAATCATAAATATAATGAACCAGTTCTTGCAGAGGTAGATGCTTTTAATTTGCCGAGATTATATAGTACAAGACATGTACAAGAAAAGGTGAAATTTAAAACATTCTTTTTTGAAAATTGCATATACCAGGAACCAGTCAATGAGAACAATTTTGATCATTTTAAACTTGCCAAGTTTAGTTTTTTCTTATCATTAGTCTTAATAATTACAATATAATTAATTAATTAAGGGTTCTCATTAATATATTGTTTAATTTGTTCTTTCTATATGAATCTCTTTAGGAAAACATCCTGGCCAATTAAAAACAAGAAAATCTTTATCAGGGGTAAAAGTTTATAAATGTTATTATTTCGATTGTTGAACAGAACAGTCTTTAAATTAGTTAGACTAAGAATAAAAGGGCAACTACTGAGGATTGGAAGATGTAGCACCTTAAATTGTCTGACTATTATGCGGGCCAAATTAATTGGCTATATTTTTAAACTCGTTAATTTATTGATCTCACTACCGAACATCTTTGGATAAAGACTAGAACTTGTTTTTCCCATTTATTATGTTTTTGTGGGTTTTATATCAAATAAACTGATTTGCAAGCAAATCGTGTTACACTAATATAAAGCTGTCGTAATTACTAAATTGCAAGCCACGTTTATTGCCATTGCCATAGAAAATTGTAAATGATTTTATTTGGGCACATTTATCTCGTTTTATCGTTTCAAGTACACAGTTTCTGAATAATAATTAAGTTTGCATATAGTTTTAATTAAATATACTACGTTTAAAGTTAGCGTTGATTATAACTATTTTAATTTACTAAACTCTCAAACATTTATAGTTTGATTAGTGTATTTTGATGTAATAATTTGAAATCTTATTATTTTTTTAAATTCCCCCTATTGTCCTCGTTGTGCCGTTTTATTTTTTGTCTATTTAATTAATGATAGTAAAACAATTAATATTGAATTTACCAAACTATGTTAAAGCATAATACTGTAGCAAATAATAGAAACTCATTAAAAAACTGGTCTACCATTATCAACTCAAATCATGATGAAACTTACCTGAAATATAAAATTTGACCCAGGTGGATTTACTGAAAACATCATCAAAATAAACGGTACCAGGAACTGGCACATACTTTCTCACAAACATATTAAAATTATTAAAAAGATTCACTGTGACTTGTAGGGTGGTGTAGGAGAGGTGATTTTTTATTAAAGTTGCAGATTAAATAATAAAAATTATTATTATTATCTAGAGAGAAATTTATTCGATCGATTTAGAACAAATTGGCACCAAACACGTCAATTAGGCCTTTATAGATGCACGAAAAAAGTTTTCGAAACATTATGAAAAACAACCCCCCTTTATGGCCAAAAAACCCCAAAAAATCAGTTATTATTATTAGCTAAACGAGAATTTTTAGAAAGATGCGGTTTTTTGAATATGGTAGGGTACATTAAACGCTACAAATAAGCCAAATTTTATCAAAATCGTTAGAGCCGTTTTTTTAATAAAAAAATAACAGATTTTTTGGGGGTTTTTTTGCCAAAAAGGGGGTCGTTTTTCAACATTTTTTAAACCCGTTTTTCGTGCATATATACAGGCCTACTTGACATGTCTGGTACAAATTTGTTTGAAATCTATTGAATAGTTTTTACTCTAGTTTTGTATACATACAGACAGACATTTTGTACAAACCACTTTTTTGGACTCAGAGGGTCCCAAAACGGATATTTCCACAAAAATCTCAACATCGATTTTGTTTACGATCACTATACTTTCTGTATACTATAGTGAGAAAGTAATAAATGTTTAATAAAAGTAATTTTATAACGGTGTTTATTCATTTTAAATACGAGATCAGTTGATAAAAGACTGTCAGTGTTGGTAGTATAATCAGACACGTTGGTTATATTTCAGTAGAACTAATGTTTAAATTTATAGTTTAAAATAATTTGTAGGTTATGTTTTGTATGAAGTGTATGTCTGAATCAGGTGGCTTCGTTTTAACTAGTGTAACTATTTTAATTATACCTTAATTGATCTCGTTGTTAATTTTATTCAAATTGTTAAATAAAATATAAAACCATTTAAGAATTGTTTTACAATGAAATAATAAAAATATATATTTATTTAGTTTGTTTGTTCACTTCCATTTTTATAAAAACCCAGATATGAACGTAAAAATCTTCTTTTTTTACATCAAAATATATCTATGCTTTTTTAATAGGCCTAAATTCTACGTATTGTAGTGTTGAAAGAATTGACAAATTTAAGAATGTTTTAAACGGTCTTATTAAAAAAAATGATTAATAATGTTTCTTAAACAATGGTTTTCTTTCGGAGAATTAAACCATTTAGTAATAGCAAATAAAATAGAAACACAGTTTAAGTCTGTGTCCTTTATTTTAAATCGGGGCAAAGTAAGTCAAAATGTTTTCTCCAAAATATTTTATTTTAAAAGGACTTTATAATAATTAAACACTCTCAAGAAATGTTAACATTTAAAATGTATTTTAAAACATTGCCAATATCAATTTTTAAACACATCGGTAAACAAATTTACAACAAATATAAATTCCTTAAATTCTTTCATGCATAAAATAGTTGAGTATCGAACGAGTACAATTGTTTAGTATTATCAATGACTACTTAAATATTAAGAAGCGCACGTCTTATGTACTCAATTCTAACAGATTTTACTAACTTGGCGCGCTAAAGATTAGTAGTTGGGCACAACACCAAGAGGAAGCGCTGGCAAACCATTTAGCGTGCGGTGGAGAGTAAGAGAGCGTTTCTCCCCTCTCACTCGGTCTACGATTTTCTAGTCGGACTCAGGAAATGAATTTATGTGTTCAAGAGTGATTTTCAAACTTATCTTTGTTGTATATAGAGAAGAAAATACTCAGAGAACATATTGAAACTAACGATATTGTAGAAAAGTTCGCTATGAAGAACAGAAAGTTACAGTTGATATAGACACTTTTATACTTTGACTATTGATTAATATTTCAAAGGAAGTTCATAATAAAAGTAAATATTTAAATTTAAAATGTATCCCTTTTGTTAAATACAATATGCATTTGTTCTTGAGTTTTCATTTTTTGTCTTCCCTTTCCACCTTTAAATTTAAGAGTAATCCTATACAGTACTGTTAAACTTTGTATGTTTTTTATTTTAATTTTTTTTAACTAGTCTATATTAGTCAAAATTGAAGTGCTAGCATTGCAGAAAGTGTGATTTCCAAGTGATTAATTAATTTTTTTCCGGAATCCCACCAAACCCCGGTGCATCCATACTAAATTAGCCCCCCTAGGAAATTTTTTCTAGAGCCGCCTATGATAACAGGTCTTATGACCTATTTCACATTAAAACATGTGGTTATTTCTAGGGCGAGTAACGCCCGTCGGCATGTATCCGATAAAAAGGTACTGCGTGCTGTAACGTAAAAAATAAATATCTAATACTATACATTTTTCTCAGATTCTTCTTAGTGACAAATGTATAATATTATAGTTACAAATATTGCTAGTTTAATATGTTTTTTTAATGTTAATTTATGAAGTGATTGTAGTCATTTGATAAGTAATTACAATTTTATTCTAACTTTAACACTTGACTGATATATATTTCATTTGCTTTGAATATTTACACTTTTGTATTCTTTTTTCCTATTTATTGAGGCTGTGTAAGCAAAATTTTTAAAGGTAATTTATTTACTATATGTTAGCATTTTATTCTTAACATCCTTTTCATGATATTTTTCAATACAATATGTAAGCAATACTTGAGATAATTTTTAAACAATCAAACTGAGAAACAATACTGTATTGGTGTATGTTATTAATTCACTACTCTTAAAAATTTTGATGTTGATTGATAATATGTTAAAGATTTACTAAAATCGTAGTAAGAATTTTACTGGTTAAGAAAAACTTGTATCTTTTAATTAGTACAAGGTTAAAAAAGTTAGAAATCGTGTTAATTAAAATTGTTTATTTAAAATAAATTATAAACATAATAGTCAAGAAAATACTTTCAATAGTGTTAAAGTAGTCCACAACTCACCAATAAACAGTAAACTTCAATTTTTAGTAATGCGATATATTTGAATTATTCTAAGTGTAAACAAACTGTGAACAATTTTTTTACAATTGGGGGGAGGGTTATGGCCATGGTTACGCCTATGGTTAACTGGCAGTATCTTTTTTCGATTAAGTGTCCATAGAAAAAAAAAACACATGTTTTTAATGTTAATTAGGTCATAAGACCTGTTATAAACTTAAAGAAGAGGCTATTTGTTTGTACATTTTAATATGTATTTCAAAATTCTAGTGATCGCTCAGTGGTCGAAATTCGACCATAATTCATTAAAATTTATAATTTGAATGTTATTAAGGTTATATTGTCAAAGACTAGACTATACATGTATAATCACAGATTTCGCCAAGGCTACAAAGTTATTTGTCATCTTTTTCAAATTATATAACATTTAAATAAAAAACAAATTCAAAAAATGAAGATTGAATACTTTTTTATATATTTTTTTATAGAAATAAAAAACCAGGCGATTAAATAAAATGTTGTTCATTGAACTTGACATACATATTTTGATAATTTAATAAAATTAGTGATTCAAACCTTCTGGGAAAACGATTTTTTATACATTACGATGCATAAATTTAATGGTCTGCTCCAGTAAAAGAGAAAGCAATCGGCAACTCGCACGAGGATAGGCTTAACAATGTAGTTTCAGGGAGCAGAGTGCTTTGACATTGACTCACTTCAAACAATTTTATAATTTTTTTTACCATTTTATATAATTTTTATATTTGCGCGATGAGAAAAAAACTAAAGATTCTGTATTAAATTTCGGATCCGGCTTGCGTTTTACAATGTTATTCCGTGTGCGACTTATGAGTGATAATTTTATAATATGGTCATTTGGTATATTTGATGTAAATAGTGGTATTAGTTGTTGTTTTCTTACATAACTTTACTTTGTATACTTATATTTTACAATATTACCAATACAAGTATTGATTTTACAAAGATTATTTCATTTTGTAAACTAGAGGAGGTGAACTGTGAAAGCTTAAATAATATATTTTATTTAAATACTCGTAATTAAAGTATTTGTAAAAGAGTGAAATACACAATTCTCTTTGTCGATTAAACTTAGTGACATGCAAGTAAACAGTTTCTGTTTACGTACATTAGGGTACCTATGCTTGTTAGTATAATTAGTTACCGGTACTGTGATTTATACGTTTGAAAAGATTACAATTATTACGATATTTCATATGTACAGGGCGTCTTTCTTAAATGGGCCAACATTGGTATCTTGTAGACTATAAATCTGTCTGCAAACTTTAAATGATTAACCTTTCCTTGTTTTTTGAGAAATTAAAAAATATTTGTAAATTACCTCCATTTTCCAATTTATCGGTCAAATTTCGAATTTCTTATGAAACACAATATATTTTATTAGGATTTTAGATTTTACAATTTATTTTAAGACTTTTTGGTTCTTGGTGTTTTTTATATAGGCCTACGACTAACCGTTTAAAAGATAAAGTCAAGTTTTAAAAACACCCTATCTGAACGGAAGATATTTTGTAAAGAAACGTTTTGAACTAATTAAAACGCTATTATTTCCAATATGGATGACAACTTTACAATTTCTTATGGAACACTCGGTATTTTATGGTGATATTGGGTTTTACAAGCTATTTTAATAAATTTTCTTAGCGATTTTAAGTCGAAATCTTGGGCTCAGTTACGGGGTTTTTTAAAAGGTTTGTCGTAAAAAAAACACACCAAGAACAAAAAAGTCTTACTATAATTTAATCATCATAAAATGTAGGGTGTTCTATAAGAAATTCGAAATTTGACCGGCATATTTTATAATAGCTGTCATTTACAAATATTTTAACTGCATATTTTTCATTTCTCAAAAAACCAATTGAAAGTTCCGATTTAAAGATTGCTGTCAGATTTATAGTTTACAAGATACCAATGGTGGCATATTTAAAAAAAGGCATCCTATATCCTGTACAATATTGAATGTAGCTTGTTCTTTATTTTTGACATACACACAAATCTAGGGTGTTATATATTAAATACGGAGGCTGTTTTATCTACCATTCCACCCAGCCTGTAGAAGATAATACTTAATTGCAAATTTAACTAATCTGTTATTAACGACTTATGATGCAAAAAGCTTAATCTGACGTTCTTTGACATTGTGTGATGGTGATTTGACGTGATAATAACGTCACGTTGCAAAGTGTAATATCTTGCGTTAATTTTGCAAGTTACTTCGCGGCATAAAGTCGTAAATCATGCATACTTTGCGTATTGCTTGCCAAGATGAAGAGACACGTTCACTTTCATGCATTAACGCTTGTTACAATACATTAAGACTATTTATAAAGTTTCTGTAGAAATAAAACAGAAGAGTTATGTCACATCAGTATGAGTGAGTAGAGTGTCAGTTACAACAACACTAGGCTGCACCTCACAACAGGATTTAAACAACAACATTTTAATTCATTAAAACTACACATTTTCTTGACATTTAATTTATTTTATTACTAAATTTTACATTTTTATTCCATATAATATGAGTTCTATTTTTCTATGGGTTGATCTTAGTGTAAATAGAATGTTTTGTATCTCTGAAACATAATATATTTACTTTATCTTTTTATTTATTCAGAATCCCCTGAACCCTCTGTGCTTGTCTAAGGTTGTTTTGTTCCGAACACTTAAACAATGTAAATATTAAAATTATTTTCCAACTTAAAACAACATTAAAATGTCCAACATGTTACAACTTTTAAATTAAATTTATTCGACATTATGTACAAGAATGTACAAATGAAACTACTTTTGCATATTATTTGGTCGAATTTTAACCAAAAAATTAGACATAGGTTTCATTTCAAAGTACAATAATACATACAAGACACATGATGTGTACATGTTACATTGAAAACGTAATTCAGAGGCGTTGTGGGTTTTTGTAATGTATTTGTAGTTGTACAATGCTTTATATATTTATGTTTAGCCTATATATATATATATATTGATTAACTGTTCATGTATGTGTATGTACGTTATAAAAAAAGAAACATAAATGTATATTACATTTGGATTCTAATAATCGACCAACTCAGTACGTAAATATAGTAAAAGAATAATACCAATGAATACTTAAATTAAATGTTAAGAAGCGCACGTCTTATGGACTCAAAACTTAACTATGTCGTTTAACATTGAGGATACAATGCACATACACATCTTTCCGATCA
>JAGFPH010007072.1:0-68436 GCA_018207615.1 Philaenus spumarius | reverse complement strand
GAAAGTTCTAGAATATTCTAGAATGTTCCAGATTTTTCTAGAATGTTCCAGATTTTTCTAGAATGTTCCAGAATGTTTTCTAGAATATTCTAGAATCTTCCAGCAAGTTCGAGAATGTTCCACATGGATCTGGACCATCGAAAGGACTTCCTTTACCGGAACGTTCGAGAAAGTTCTAAACCGGAAACGGGCTACAAAGCTACAGACCTAAAACTTGAAATATTTTACTTTTAAAATTAAATTTTATTAAAATGTACTGTTTTAGGGTTATTCAGTTATGAAATATTCATAAAGACGCCATTTTGAAACGCATGATTGAATATAATCGTATGTTTTTCCCAAATCTAGATAATTGTTAGGTTAAACTTCATGCCAAGTTTGAATCCAATTGGTGAAACCGTTCTCTAGGTATGAGTTATTTTTTAAAAGAAACAATTTGGAGAAAACAATGAATTCGAATTTTTTTTTATTTTGACCCATGACAAAACCATTTCCCGCAGTTTGACACTTTACTTATGGGTCACCCTGTTTATTAAAAGCAATAAATTATTAAATTTACACTTGTAGATGCTTCACCAAGTGCATTATTTAATTGTGTAATTTACGGTGTCTGTAAATAAATTGGGTTACCTTCACACATGACAGTTTGACGGAACGATCGGACTCCATTATTCGCATTTCAACTGCATTACCATATTGAGTTTACTTTGAAACTATGCATTCACTGCCCTGATTCTATTATTGCATTAGTCCATCGTCACATACTCGCGGCGGTAGCAATCTTGTTAGGTCGGGATCGATTGCATAACTCGATTGTACATAGACAGAGAGACGTGGACGGTAAACAGAAGAGATGGTAAAATTATATGGGGTTTTGTGACCGTTCGTTCTGCTACTCGTAAAACAATTCGACCACGCAGCTGAACCGCTGACGTGAGTTGGGTAAATTTCCAAAATTAAGTTTGTAGGCCTATGTTTTAGGGTTTCAACCAACAATTTGGGAAATAGGTCTATTCACGACGGTGCTGAATAGCTGCAAAATTCGCACGCCATTCCGTATATTGGGAGTATCTTCAATACACAAAGCATTGCGTGCTTCGCACGCCATTCCGCACATTAGGAGTATCTTCAATACACAATGAATTGCGTGCTTCGCACGCCAACCCCACGGTAGAATCCGCCACATGGCTTTGAACCGGGTACTTCTCTATGGTGTTTTACGTTTTGATCGATTTTGGGGGAACCAAGTGAGTTACAAGGTCGCGTAAAAAATCAAAATGTGCAGAATAATATCCTACATTTATATTTGTAGGAAAAACTCAAAAAACAAATTCATTCTCGTAGGAAAAGTGTAAAAAAATAGTTACTTCCGGTCAAGAAACGTGCTTTCGATTGTTGGATAAATTATTAAATAATTCGACCACGCAGCTGAACCGCTGACGTGAGTTGAGCAAATTTCCAAAATTAAGTTTATAGGCCTATGTTTCAGGGTTTCATCCAACAATTTGGGAAATAGGCCTATCCACGACGGTGCTGAATAGCTGCAAAATGGTTCGCATGCCATTCCGCATAATATTGGGAGTATCTTCAATACACAAAGCATTGCGTGCTTCGCTCGCCAACCCTACGGTAGAATCCACCACATGGCTTTGCTGAACCGGTTACTTCTGTGGTATTTTATGTTTTGGTCGATTTTGGGGGAACCAAGCGAGCTATAAGGTCGCGTAAAAAAATGTGCAGAATAACATCCTACATTTATATTTGTAGAAAAAAACTTAATAACAAATTCATTCTCGTAGGAAAAATCTAAAAAAATAGTTACTTTCTGTCAAAAAACGTACTTGTTGGATTTTTTTTGGCTAACGAACTCGTCCGACCGAGGTGGACAACCAACATGTGTACCAAATTTGAACCAAATCGGACGTAAAATGCGGCCGCTAGAGTGCGTACACATACATACATAAATGTATACACATATGAATTTTAATGACACCCCAAAACGTGTTCTGGGGACCATGATCGGTGCTCATTTGCTACTCACGACCTTGGGTCTTACCATAAGGGCCACTGCAGTAGCTCATTTTTCCTATGGAAATTCGCTAATCAGAGTTTAAATAATTAAATCCTGATGTTAAAAGAAATTACAGAACTTATTTAAGGTTCAGGGTAGTTTGAGATCCTATATTAGTTACAAGGACTCAGATTTTACTAATATAGGATTCATTTTGATATGAATTAAATATCGTACAGGAAATATGGAATAATTGAACTTTTGTTTGTAATGATTTGTTTGCACACAACGTTTGAATAAACATTCTATTTCAATTAAATTTAATTAGTTCTACTGTATACTAAATAAATAATTAACTAATATAAATTGATTGAATATTAACTATTCAATAATTGAAGTGCTTAACATTTCATGTTAACGTATTCAACCCTGTTTCGCGAAAATCAATACGATTAAGGGTTTGATTGCATTTGTTTGAAAAGTCCTATACGCTTTTAATACTTCCAAAACCAAAACAAAATAAATTAAAACATGTAATTTCAGAATTAAAAAAACTTGCAATGAATTATTTTGTTTAGGAAAAATATAAAATGTACGTTAATCAATGTAGGGTACTCTCAAAAGTAAACGTTTTAAATATGAGTTTGATGTCGATAAAGTACTCCGGCATTTAAAAACTATGTAAGATTTTAAAATTTCTAAATAAGTTTTTTCCTAATTCCAATCGTGTATGCTGCTGTTATAAAACTCATTTTGTCATTTTATAATCTCTATTTGAAAATTTATGTTTCTTGGTTTCTTTGTCCTCTATCGACTCAAAAACTATTCGACCGATTTCACTAAAAATTGCACAGTTTATCCATATCATTGCCAGGAGTGTTTAGACGTTACAATTACTACACTCATCAACCCCCGCGATGAAGCAAATGCAAACAGTTTATTGTATAGTTATGATTAGGGCAAACGTGGATCAGGGTAGGGTGGTGAGGGGGGGGGGGGCAGTGTTTAGTCTATCCAGGGGTACTTGCGATTACATGGTATGTAGTTTTTTATTAATTTATTGGAGGATTGTGTGACCTTCTGTAATGAAACTGCACTTTAACTTTCGCGTTTTGTACCCTATGGCCAAGGCATCAGCTCACATTAAACATGCCTTTTTGTAAAATACAGGGTGGATAAAAGTCCGGAAACGGGTAGTGGTTTCTAAAAAAATGTATAAATGTTTGACCTCTCATTTTAAAGGAATTCATATTTTATATAACTTGGTGGTTTTAAAATTGTGATAACATCCACCATTTTATACCATGACTTCTAACTTTCTATTTGTAAGTTTTTAGATTTCAAACGATACTTGACATGAAGATACTTGTTTTTTTAAAAGCGCGTCGTAAATATAAAAAAAATCAAAATTTTTGTTTTAATTGCCTTAATTTTACAGTTTTCCCCGATAATCTGAAAACTTTTATATTTATAAATGTTACATTTTTTTAATGTATGATTTGATATCTTTCCATTGGAAAGATGAGCTATTGCAGTGACCCTTATGGTGGGACCCTTAAGGTCGGGAGTAGTAAAAGAGCACCGATCATGGTCCCCAGAACACGTTTTGTGGTGTCATTAAACATGTTATATAATATATTATATAAGTTATATGGTCACACGCTAACAGTTTAAGTCCGATTTAGTCCACATTTGGTGCACACGTCGATTTTCTAAGTCGATCGGACGAGTTCGTTAGCCAACAAAATGCAACAACCGGAAGCACGTTTTTTAACTATTTTTGATGTTTCGTACTTAAATGAAACTTTTTTAGGATTATATCTAAAATAATAAATATAGTAGATTATTCTGCGCATTTTGTGTCTTTATACGACCAAGCTCTGGGTCTCCCAAAATCTATCAAAACGTAAAATACCATAATAGCACTCTCTTCAAATCCACTTGGGATTTTACCGTGTTGGCATCTTCTAATCCGAGGCCGATGTCCGAGGTTTTCCGCCGCGAGCGGAACGAAGTGGAGTGAATCTGGAGACTTAGGTGTACAAAATATTACACTAATATATTTCGTACACATAGGCAGTAGTATAAGAG
Organism: Philaenus spumarius; assembly: GCA_018207615.1. Lineage (NCBI taxonomy): Eukaryota > Metazoa > Arthropoda > Insecta > Hemiptera > Aphrophoridae > Philaenus > Philaenus spumarius. The sequence continues at coordinate 64,334 of JAGFPH010007072.1, read as the reverse complement.
AAGAACATAAGTTGTGTGTTAGGTACGGTGCATGTGATCCCAGTGGGCTTTTCACCAACACCCACTCTTGCCTAGACTGTTACAGGGTGATTATATCTACAGTGACACCACTGCCCCCACGAGTCCAATCTCAGTAGCTAGGGTACTTACTGAAGGCCTAAACCTCCAGCAGGGCTCCCTAGCCCCGTGGTACCAGTATGTGCACCGTGAGACCGTAGTAACACGTCCACCACTATAAGGTCATGACTGGTTACTTTCCCGCCAGAAAAAAATCCAGCTACGGCTTCGGAGATATCTTTAAGTTCCACCGGACCACCCTGTGAAATCCTAATGGCTTTCAGATCTCCTGGATACCGTCCCATTGCCTGCGTACAAGAAGTACAAGACATTCTCCGCAGGTACTTGCTGATGGCAAGGTTTCCCAAGCCCCCGGGAACGAATAACCGGCAGGCAGCACTTACGTGCTTACCTTAATCCATATCAGTACCGAGGGTGTCGCCCGTTACCCACATGCTTACTTGGACATGGGATTGGAAGGGCACCCAAGGTTTTAGGGGCTAGCATCATGGGGTATAACGCTAGCCCTGCATGCACTCCCTACAAGAAGAATCATGGGATTCTCTCCTGAAGCCCTTCAAGAGGAAACCTAAGTTCATTCCTAAGGTACTCGTTGTTGGCAATGTTTCCCAAGCCCCGGCGAACGAGTGACCGGCAGGCAGCACTTTGGCACATGCCTTATCCCACATCAGTACCGAGGGGAACCGCCCGTTACCCATGAGACATGGGATTGGGTAGGCTCCCAAAGGTTTTAAGAATTAGTGCCGTGGGTGTAACACTAACCCTCCTCATAGTCCGCGGCTGCTTATTCGCCAGGTTACTTTATTTACCCGCTTATTTCGCAGCTGACCACCACTATTACCCTTGCCACTATCCGCAACATGTGGACGCGCTTGGTAGCACGAGGAGTGCATCTGGGAAGAGAACCCAGGGCCGAGGAACACATAGGCAGCTATTCGTCGCATTCGTGAGTAGACAAATTTCCCCAAAAACCAAAAAACACATAAATTTAATTTTGGTAATTCGCTGAACTTACGTCAGCGGTTCAGCTGCGTGATCGATTATTTAAATATTAATGATTGTATTATTGTATTCCATTACCTCAAGAAGCAAGTCCAATTTACACAATTTATCAAACCGAGATCAGACCTTTTATCCACCCTGTATTTCAAGTCTAATTATTGTGATTTATCGGGAAATAGGTAACTTTAACCCCTTGTATCTCAAATCCCAAGTATCATATTTTAATTGTACTTTAACTAATTAAATTCTTTACCTCCACTTTTGCAACACACCTAGTTCATTTCTATACTTTTAAGAAATTTAGAAAACTATAACTCAAACACGATTGCCGTTAATGTCTTGCCCGACTTTAAATCAAAACCTACATGCCCCTCATAAAAAAACACCTCCTATCGAGGATACATTAACTGCCCCATTCCAAATGGTCGCCATTGTTGTAATGTACTGCGTCTCGGTTCCTTTAGCAAATTGTGTTTGATCACTTTGAGGTTATGCAGTTTTGAGTCGTCAACTGTGATTACATTAGTGGAGTCCATCAACGCACCCCTTATGGAAGTTGCAATCTTGTTAGTTGGAAATCGATTGTGTAACTCGATTCTGCAAACAAAGAGAGTGGTCTCGAATAGAGTGTCTCAGGGTCGAACCTGCAGCTAATCGTAGTACCAGAATTATCCAACAGACCAACAGTTTTATAAGTCTTTTGTTGATTTTTTTATCTCAAAGATATGCAATTATGCATGTTTTTAGAACACAACTAAAATCTTGGTTACAGGAATAAATTTGTTTTGAATGTTGAAAACCACGTGATTTTATTTCTTTCTTAGAAAAATGTGTACAAAATGAATGAAAGTTTTCTTCGCTGTTTTAAGTTATTTAGTGATATTTATGGATCATTTGTGTTATATTTATTATTATCATTTTGTCGTACTTAATGATTCAATTATAGTTTCGTTATATTATATTTTGCACCAAGGGCAGAAAGTGGGGTTTTGCTGACCCGAGATCGTGTTCCGAGATCGAGGTCTTAAAAACGTTCGAGGGCAATGCAAAACCCTTTCGGCAGAGGTGAGAACGCTATTTTTCACCATACTACACTATGTAGACTTTGAGGAAACAAGTTATTTAAACCATATTTATTTGACCATTTATTCTTCATTATAACTACCCTTTGATTTATCGGGTAACAAATCTTCACTAATTTGCTCAACTTTCCTCTTCGATGAAGCAGGAATGTTCATTTTACTAGTTAGTGTTTAAAATAATAGAACTACAAAACTAACCACAAAAACTACTTAGGCTAGTGTAAATTCAACGGTAACTTCATACAATAGTGTTCAAGAACTGACCAACAAACAAAACAGCAAAAATATTAATAACGTTAAATAATAACAATACGATAATCAGCTGTTTGCACGGGTATATTTACCACTTGCCGCATATTAATGTATCGATTGAGTTTGTTTGAATGCACAGCTGTTTTACTTTGCGGCCCTAGGGCGGCAAATCGTAACTTTCGGCCCGAATATTATGTTCGCAAAAGAGCTGATTACAATGTAGTATGGTGAAAAATACAATTTATGGTTAACTGCTTTATGTAAAACTTTTATTTTTATTTGAATTGTTAAAATATTATAGTATATTCTCACATTTCAAAAAGTATCTACTGTAGTAAATGTCTAGTAGAAACAGGTCAAGTTCGAGCCTGATGTATACAGCGTAATATATTACATGAACGCAGTTGCGTTGTTTTTACTACCTCATAACTTTGCTCTTCGTTTGTGATAATGTTATGAAATTTAGCTCATAGATTGAGGACTACAGTACGATGCTTGATGCTACGTAAAATTCAATACGTATAATAAATAAGGATGATTTGTTGTGTGCTGCTTTAACTGCGCAGCTCACCCCCGGAGCCACATATTCATCCCTCCATCCCCTATCCACGAAAAAGGTTTTGGTTTCTAAATGCACGGGTTCGGAGATATGGTGTCAAACGAGCGCATCGCACCAATGTATTTCTTTGGGAAATTGGAAAACAGCAGGGATTCTAATGCCGAAGTGGTCGAGGTCTTCTAGACTGTTCCAGACGTGTGTTCTAGAATGTTCCTGAAGGTTCGAGAATGTTCCAGACGGTCCAGAGTGCTCAGTGTTGCCAGATCGTGGCGCAGGGTAAGCGATTCTCGACCGTTCCTCGCTTTGCCAGTCCCATATCTGGCAACAGCGCAAAAATTCTCACCCGCCTTATTTCGTGCTCCCGACTGTAGATAAAATAAAACCTGAACACTAAATCTCACAACAAATACGTTTACTAACTTCAAATGCGTTTCAACGACAATGTCGCCATCCTCAGTGATGGACGGGCTACAGTAAATAAACTATAACTCACACATAACTTATAGTTTGGTTACTGTAGGCTGTGCATAATGATGGCGACATTGTCGTTGAAACGCGTTTGTAGTTAGTAAATGTATTTGTTTTGAGATTTTGTGTTCAGGTTTTATTTTATCAACTTATATAAGGCTTGATTAATTTTTAAACGATTACTTTTGTAAGTTTTGTAAATTTTCTCATCATACATGTTTAAATTGTTTTTTCATTTTGTCTTTTTACTCAATTTGAAGTCAACCCTAGTTCAAAATAAAAGTTGAACTTAATTAAAACCATCTTGAACAGTAAATCAGTGTGAGGTAAACTATAACCATTGGCGGTGATCTCAATTACAGATTTTACTAAATATTGTTACATGAATTTAAATAGATGGATCATGAAACAAAAATAAAGAAACAAAATTAACTTAGAAAAAAGCGTTAATCCCACAAAAGCGTTGTTGTTCCTAAGGATATTCGTAAGGCAGAATAAATTCTACCATGTAACATTCTAGGCAATTTAGAAAGAAAATCAATATGCCAAATGAGTCAAAAATAAAACAATTCGATCTCACAACTGAATTGCATGGTTTCTTTATTTTTGTTGTTCTTTGTTGTTTTACTGATTTTTTGACCTTTTACTGATTTAAAATTTTTATTAAAAACTACAAATATAATAACTAAAATGTATAAATAAATTATATAAGTTTATAATAATTTATACGATACAAATGAAATAAGTTGTGAGTGTATTGTAATAAAATACAAAATTGTTACCTCATTCTAACCCACCATCAACTAACCCAAATTTAAAAATAATTTCAACCTATAACTTTATAATAGCTTCAATTATAGATTATAAAATAAATACATGTTCATCTTAATGTTTATTCGTTTGCTTGCTATACAAATATCGTGTGTAGGCATTTTTAAGAATTTAGGAACGTAGTTTATGAACTTAAATTGAGAAATTTTTAAATGTTATATTTTAAAATCAAAACTATTTTACATTTACAGTTAACTAAATTGTGTTTTACTTTGAAAGGTTAAGAATACATCATTTATCACCTTACAAACTATAGCTTGCCGTTGAAGTATCACTAACACTAGAATTTAAAATGCATTACCTGAATAAAAACGCTGAGTCGTGTATTAAATTATTAATCATATTTTGATGACTTTCATAACAACGTTTTTTTTTTTTTTTTTTAGAAGAATGCATTTCACAAGTACAGTACCTGATTAAAGAATTACAAGGTAACTATATCACATCCTCCTTAAGTGTACTAAAACGAATTTTGAAAGACAATGACGTTTTTATACATTCACTGTGTATACTTTTATTTTGTGTACTGAAAATACACTTCTGATCTTTATGTTTTATATTACTCGAGGGATCCTACTCCCGCAATCCATCTAAGTTCTCGGTGAAGCAAATGAACACTGATTATTGTATACTCTAATATATTCACGGAAATTACGATAGTGGGGGGTGGAGGGTCATGACGCTTGCGCAGTAGGGCCAAAGGGTTTTGCGTAAACATTCTAAATAGCTTAAAAATATTGAATGACAATATGGGTTCCAAAAGTACGTCAAATTACTCATAAACTAAAAAATAAACATACTTTAAAAAGTTCCACAGTAATTCTTAAAACACTGCACACCTTCCTTGAACACAAATTTTTAGCATAACTTACTAACAAAAATAGCCATTACGTTATATACAAGTTTGTATGTTTCTTACCAAAGCTTCGCAGGAGTGAACAAATATTTCTGAGTTGACCGCAGCTCTCCAAGTGGCAGAGCTATACACTACTACCACTGAGTTTGTGTACGTTTCATTTTCCGCTAGCAAATATAGGGCAGCTTCGTAAAGGCGGAAACTAGAGGGTTACGCACCTCACCGTGACTGTAAACGTACTGAAATGCGCATGCGTGACAATGTAAGTGACTATGTGTTATTAAACGTGGCTTTATAGAAGTACCCGGTTCAAAGCCATGTGGTGGATTCTAGCGACATTTTGTTTTTTTACGCGACCTTATAGCTAGCTTGGTTCTCCCAAAATCGATCAAAACGTAAAATACCATAAAAGTACCCGGTTAATAGCCATGTGTTGGATTCAACCGCGGGGTTAGCGTGCGAAGCACGCAATAAATTGTGTATTGAAGATACTTCCAAAACGTGGTTAGCGTGCGAAGCACGCAATGCTTTGTGTATTGAAGATACTCCCAACAAGGGGGTCGGCGTGCGAAGCACGCAATGCTTTGCGTATTGAAAATACTCCCAATATGCGGAATGGCGTGCGAAGCATTTTGCAGCTATTCAGCACCGTCGTGAATAGACCTATTTCAAAAATTGTTGGTTGAAACCCTAAAGCATAGGCGTATAAACTTAATTTTGGAAATTTGCCCAACTCACGTCAGCGGTTCAGCTGCGTGGTCGAATTATTTTGTTTAATGACACCCCAAAACTTGTTCTGACCTTAGGTCTCACCAAAAGAGGCACTCCATTGCTCATCTTTCCTATTGAAATTCGCTAGTAAGTTCCACATTAGACATAATGTTTTAAAGCATTTATGTTTATAGATTAGCATCTTTGGCACTGTATTGCGTGTTGGAGTATTGTAAATTTTACTGAATAGCCATACACAGATTCGAAAAACTAATTTAAATAATGCACGGGTTTCACCGGAATCGACGTGACTGCAATAACATTGATTAAACCGCTCGCTGATGTGCTCCGGGGTTTAAAGTTTGCCGTTCCACTTGTCTCTCAACAGGTAGAAGACGCCGCTCGTAATATTTTTACGACCCCCTTCCTTTCTCTTGATCGAATCACATTAATTTAATTAATGCTTTTCTCGATCACAGTAGAACGGTGGAAGCTTTTATCTATTAAACTGTTTTATTGTTTGCTCTTGGGAGAATATGTCGCCTAGAGCGTTGGCGTATAAATTGGAAAGGATTTGTTAGAGGGTAGAATGCAATTTATACTGTAGAGTATAATCTATACGAGAAGAATATTTTATAGAAGGATTGATTTAACCGTGAATATATTTTATATATCTTTGAATTTAGGGCAAAAGGAAATTATTAACGAATTGTTATTGTTCGAATACAATATATTTTGTTTGTGATTTCAATGGTTACGTGGTCAAACTTCAATGTAAAGACTGAAGTCGGTGTTTTAAAAGAACTAATTTTCGTGTTTTTTTTTTTAATAAATATATATATAAAAACATACATAAATATTTTATTAAAATTACGCAAAACATCCAAAGCCGGAGACCGGGTAACTAGTCACATCCCGTCAGCTTGGAAGAGAGCCAACCACCGTTTGCTTTACTTCCGCCCTCCTACCCTCAAACCACAGATATGAAAAGTTACCTGGTCTAGCCGAGATTCGAACCGGACATCTACTTAAAAGATATATAAGGAAAGTTTACATGTACGTATAATTCGCTTATAATTTTACAACCGCCGATTAGATTTTCTTGCCCATTTCCCTGTGTAGGTTCTACATTTAAGATTGAGTTTGATTAAAATATGATTCAATACTTTCCGAAGTTGAACTCGATATGTCTAGTCCGTTACAAAAGAAAAAAAGAAAAAGCAGTCTTGGGATTGCCGACAGAAGTGAAAACTGTCATTAATATAAATCGTTGATTATATTGTTCTAATCCGAAATTTGATCATTTTAAAGCTACCACTAAGTACACTAATTTAACACAACTTTCTAAATTAGGAAGAGCAATGACCATTTCAGATTCATTACAAAGTAAAGTATTTTAACACGTTTACAAAATGAGGAGCTCAATGTCCATGTCATCGGTAGCGTGACGTGACTAAACCCTTACAACTATTGAGTTTATATTTTTACTAGGGGCTCCGCCCCTGCTCGCTTCGCTCACCAACTCCGGTTGCGACCCACGGCGAAGCCGATGCAAAGAGATTTTGGTATACTCTGTTACGACAGAGATGTGACCTATATACATAGCTAATGTAAGACAGACATCGAAATAGACACGACCGTTCATAATAATTTGAATTACGGCATGCGTTTTAATATTTAAAAAATCAATAATCAACATTTTAAACAAATTTTTATGTTTTGAAACATTCAGAAAATAAGCTTTTTATGTCCCTTAAGTTACCATTGAAATTTAATAAAAAAAATATTATTTTTTTTACGAGACATTTAATTTATTTTATTAAAAAAGGGTTAAATGTTTAATACAATCAGACCCAGTTGCCGTCCTTGTAGGAGGCTCATCCTGGGCTCATGGTTTTCATCGAGACTTATATTTTAAGTATACGTCTAGGATAAATCAAATTTTCATTATTTTAACCCTCAAAATGGCGTCTGAAAAAGTATGACTTTTTAAGTAAGGTTTTTTGGAAATATCTTTGCAACAAATGGAAATATTGGTATGCCACTTTGATATTCCACATCAATGTGGCATACCAAAAGTTTCAAGGGTCTAGGTTCTTTTATCAAAGAATGAAAAATACTGAAACATTTGGAAAATGTAATCGGTTTTTTGCAATTACTTAAACAAATTATTAACCGATTTTAACTACGAGGTCCCAAATTAACCGTTTTTTAGTGCCCTATGAGTAAACAAAATTTGAAATATTCCTTGGCAATTGTCTTCAAACTACGTTTTTTGAATATTAAACCCATATTTAAAAAATATTCTGGATGTTCAAAAGTGGATCTGGAAAAATACCACTTACTTTATGCTTAAATACATTGATTTTTCCACCCGGCATTCTGAAACGAATTACAATATGCGTTTTCTCTAATTCTACTGCACTATAAAACCGTGTTGGTTCATTGTAGGCCTACCCTAAAATTAAGTTAATTTTGATCCAAATCAGCTGTTTTATTTATATAATGTTACAACAGATGTTTGAATTGAATCATACGCAATTTCCGTAGATTGTTTGTGTTTGCTTTCAGTGTGTTAGTCTACCATAAAAAAGCTGTTTGTTGTGAATAATAATAAACTGATTCTAAATTTGCTAAGTCGGTTGATATGGTAATGAATGTAAAAAAACATGTGTTCCTAAGGTTTTGATCTTAACAGCTGTTTAACTGATATAAAGCTGGAAATAAACCACTAAATGTACACTATTTTTAGAATTTAAAGTGCAAATTTTACAATATCCTTTCTTAGCGCCTGTGACCCCATAAGAATATACTTTTAAATTTTCGTATTTGTATATTATGTAGTTTTTGCTCTGCGTTGATTCTATGTCAGTCAGTCAGCCAGGACAAAACCTCTTATGTATATATATAGATTGCATACAATCAATAGATATCAATTAGAAACGCTTTCTCCCACTACGCAGCCGAGTTACTCACTATCAGCTGGCGCATGTTATGGCAGATAAGCCTTCTCAAAACGAAAACCTTCACCCCCAGATCTTCATATCTTTCCACGAAAAGGATTTGTATAGTTTGGCCTATATGTTATATTTTTTTGATCAAATTCATAATTACGTGTTCACAAACTCATAAAAAAAATAGAACATATATATCGATATAAGTTCTAACATCAAACTCTCACTGCGTACAACACTTAACTACGATTGCAAAATAATTAATTTAATTGATTAGAAATTAGGCCTACTGCAGAAATCTTAATGTTATATACCACTTGACTTTTCTGCTATTGATAACTAATTGAACAAATTGAACAGTTGGAACTGCCACTTTACCTACTTTCCGTGTAATTACGAAAATGCCCGAACGTTGTACGGATCGCCCGAAGCTCAATTACTTTTCAACGAAGGAAAATGTTTTCGAAGCTTTTCATTGATTAAATTTAAATTAACTCGTCGTAATTTACTCAAGTTTTTTGCAGTTAATTAAATTTTAATTAGAGTTACGTTGTACGTGTTTGCCGTGAGTTATTTATTAATGGCTGTAATTAAATAGTCTCGAAAATTGTCTGTTATTCGAGAAGGGCCATTTAAAAAATAAAAATACACTTCCATCAGAAATATGTTATTGAAGGGGAAGGAGGACCATCTTATATTTCCTATTAGATATTTCGTAAACCTTTTCAGATGAGTCTAAAATGCTTTACGACATTACAAATAAAATATATTTTCTGCTCTTTCAATTTAAGCAAGCCATGTTTTCAGTCATTTAAAATCAAATATTTTCGGACTTCTTAAATGTGCTGTCTCTATGGTGGGTAAGAGATGAGTAAATATCAAAACAGGGTCAATGTTCACCAACCGATTATATATGTTAGGTTCAGCACACCAAATACTATATCTATATATATAAAAGCGAAATACCACTCACTCACTCACTCACTCATCACGATTTCTCAAAAACTACCGAACTGATAGAAATTAAATTTGGTATGTAGCTTCCTCTAGGGCCATAGGTGCTCACTAAGAAAGGGTTTGAAAATTCTAAATTTTAAGGGGGGGTTTGGGGGGATCAAAGTTATTAAAAAACGATCTCTTCAAAACTACCGAACGGATTAGAACAAATTTGGTATGTAGCTTCCTCTAGGGCCATAGGTGCTCAATAAGAAAGGGTTTGAAAAAATTCGAAATTTTAGGGGGGTTTGGGGGTTAGAAATTATTAAAAAAACGATTTCTTCAAAACTACCGAACGGATTGGAATGAAATTTGGTATGTAGCTTCCTCTAGGGCTATAAGTGTTCAATAAAAAAGGGTTTGAAAAAATTCGAAATTTTAGGGGGGTTTGGGGGGTAGAAATGACTAAATCACGATTTTTCCAAAATTACCGAACAGATAGGAATGACATTTGGTATGTAGCTTCCTCTAGGGCCATAGACGTTCGCTAATAAAGGGTTTTAAAAAATTCGAAATTTTAGGGGTGGTTTGGGGGAATCAAATTTATTAAATCACGATTTCTTCAAAACTACTGAACGGATTGGAATGAAATTTGGTATGTAGCTTCCTCTAGGGCCATAGGTGCTCACTAAGAAAGGGTATGATAAATTTCGAAATTTCAGGAGGGTTTGGTTGGGATTAAAGTTACTAAAATCATAATTTCAGTTCTTTTATTATTATGACAATAGTGCTTTTATTGTTTAAGATCTATATATATAAAAGCCAAATACCACTCACTGACTGAACACTTAAAAAGAATACAATTGCGTTAAAAAGATTGCAAATACCAACCACTATGGGCAACGCCGTACGGGTCAGCTAGTATACTATATATCGCAAAATAGCGCTATACTATATAGTGTTATCATTTTTGCGCGATATCGCACTAGCGGTGCAAACCAAAAGATATGATATATATAGTTTAGGTGTTATCAAAATGTTATAAAATTTAATTAATTCCTGATCGTGTAAAATGATTTGTCATAGAATATTGTGTTAATTGGGAGAATATCTGCCCATCGTGTTGTTTGTAATATTGAATTAAAGCTGGATCTTGTCAATCGTGTATACTATCATGCGAAAGTAGCTTAAAAAGGCGTCAGCGTAAAACACACGGACTACTGGCTGGAACTGGAGGAGTAAATTGGGTTTCTCTACTTTCTCAGAACGCTGCGAGTTGTCACCTAATTCAATTTAAACTTTTGTCGAAAAAGTTAAAAACTCTTAACTTTGTTGTCAGCGAAAGGGAAGGTTCCTGACTGCATTGTCAACACATTTGCTAGTGTTCCGAGCTCTGATTTCCATCATTGTCGATGGGTATCTCACATTTTTTATGTTTATGTTTTATCAAATCAGGTTCTTTTATAACTTAACATTGTGCCCAAAAAATTGTACAGTTGAATCATTTTCAACTAGGAAAGGTAATAATTGCACAATTCCTGGATTTTTAGACACTTTTTAAATGACGCAAGTTCAGTTTTTTAATGTGATCAAGATGACTGTTGAATAAAGGATCCATCTCAGCACCAATCCAGTTGTAACTGTGGAATTGCAACTCCCCCTATTTCCACTTGATATTATCGATAACATATATTATAATGCGTCCTTTTCCCCTTAACAAGCATTAAGTCTATACTTGTATAATGTATAATCTTTAAGCTAAATGTCAGTAGCCATCCCCCAGTTTATGAAAGAAATACAAAAATCTTTGTACGGAACTGTGCGCTTCACAGTTCCAACGGCGTGGTGTTTGGATGTTGTGCGCATAGGAATCTGCGCTCGAGGTTGTGACTGAGAGCACTGTCGCTCCCGCAGTGACCGCCGTGGCGTGCTTGTGGAAGGTAGTTTTTTACTCCGCGTGTGGTAAAGAGGATATGATTTTAGAAGGAATACATGTATTTACTACATGTGTATCGGACAAGTGAAGTAAAAAATTTAATTGCTAGCAGATACTTTGTTTTATTGTGAAAGGGCGAAAACATATCTTAATTTAAATTTACATCAAGAATATAAAGTTTAGTTTGGTAGTATTAGTGAAGGTTAGAACTTTTTACCTGACAGGTACACACAAAAAATGATTGCAGTATACTTGCGCAGTATTTTATATTAATACAGGATAAGGAATAACAAGTTTTTCTTTCATACTACCTGTGATTATTTCTATGTATTCATATGTAAATACGTACAGCCATGTTTAATACTTGAGATGATTGACACATCAAATCTCATGAACTTTTCAAAACGTTTTACTTGTTACAAGCTTCCATGGCAGCTGAATATATTTATATATATGTTAAAATATTTATATATAAATGAATAGTTTTCTGATTAATTATATCTTTAAAAAATGTATTCAAATGTTATCACCATCAATATTAATTACATATTAGTGTTATAACTCATATTTATGAGGACTGTGTAAACGAGTAAAATTTTCCGCAAAGTAAAATTTTGAACAGTTTGAGTACAATTTTCCGCCAATCCTAGCTTAACCCTTTTGTTTGAGTTTGTCGACATGTTTCGGAGTTCCTCCATTCTCGAGATTTAGTTGAACCACGATTTACTTGAGTACAGTAGTTACAATAAAACTAACTATAAAACTCTACTTTTTTTGACGTTTTGGAACACCCTGTACATACGCAGTAAGATACAAATTGTTTTCCCGAAAATGATCAGTGAACAGAGATCTTTAAAATGAGGTATCACTCGACCTACCTTTACATTTGAAAATATTCCAAAAACGACACCAACCCCCAAAAAAAGCACTTTTGGGGCATTTTTGAGATTTGAAAATAGTTTTACTGAATTCTCTAGGGTCGAAATAGGGGGTTTTAAGTTAAAACGAAGGCTGTAGCCCATTTGGTTCGCCCTGTATACAATTTTTAATTTCACCCCAAAACGTGTTCTGGAGACCATGATCGGTTCTTATTCATTACTCCCGACCTTATTTCTCGACATAAAGGTCACTGCAATAGCTCATCTTTCCTATGTAAATTCGCTAGTAAATATATCAAGATTGAACTGTAACAATTTAGGTTAAAGGAAGTAATCATAGATTTGTTTCTTTTAATATTTTATAAAGTTTCTGAATACATTATGTGTTGTTTGTTTCCTCATACACAATTTTAAAACAAAGACCAAACATTTTCTAGTTACGAGCCGCCGCTGCACAAAACGCCATACACATAGATCCGCGGTCGAAGTGCGAGGATGTGCTGCAGGCCTGGATGTGTGACAATTGAGCCGGTCGGACTGGCAATGCGCTAACAAGGCTGATGAGTCATTTAACGAGCTTGCGACGCTCCATTGGCCAATCTCGCGCGGTCAACTGCGATAGACATGTTCATTTATACGGTCTATATTTAGAACTAAATCCTTATTTAAAGTCCGCAACTTCCTGCTTTGGTCAGACGTTGTCGTTTCGATTTGATTGAAGGCGAAATCCTTATTCGGGCAGAACAATTTGAACGTATCAATGGGCAACCCGGGATCTCTCGCTCGTTAGGCACGAACTGTATACGCGTGTCATAGGTAAGAAGTCAAAAAACAGGTGTCTCTCAGATATTGTTCCGCCAGGAGATGTTACCTTGATGCGTAAGAGATACAGAATAATATACAACAATGTAGCGTCCTTTATCTTTGAAGTTAGCACAAAAGGGCTTAAGTCAGAAATTGTTAACGAATAGTTATTGTAAGAATAAAGTATATATTGTTTGTGATTTCAATGGTTACGCGGTCAAACTTCAATAAAGTATATAAAAAACTAAATTTCGTGGTTTTTTAAAAATAAAAAATATATATACACATACATAATTATCTTAAAATTGTTATGCAAAACATCCCAAGCCGGAGACCAGGTCATATCCCGTCAGTTTGGAAGCGAGCCAATCACCGTTTGCTTTACTTCCGCCCTCCTACCCTCAAACCACAGATATGAAAAATTACCTGGTCTAGCCGAGATTCGAACCCAGTATCTTCTGATCAGGAAGATTCTACGCTATCCACTCAGCTATGGCGTGTCAGTAAGAACTGAGAAGAAAACGGCACTTGATGTGCTACCATATTGCCTATCTCGTCCCTTCTTTTCTCGCGTATAATATATCCTTCAATGCAGCTATGAGTTTGTCAAAACTTTGAGTGCTTCTTCCGTATCGTTAACAATTTCTGACTAAATTTTTGCACTAACTTCAAAGACATGTTTTTACAAAAACATCAACTCGTAGTTAAATTTAATACGCCCTTTTGCAGAAACATTCATTAAATTGTTTAAAGGAGCTTTAAATGTACTCTCTCTCTCTCTCTTTAAAGGACTGTTTAACATAAAAACTCGGTTGCATAGCCGTAATTTTGCGTTGAGATAACAGAACATCAAAATGTAATCTACCTTTATATCCCTTAATAGTAGAACATCTGTTAAAATTTAATAGCTCATTATACACCCGTTAAAACAATAGACCTAAACAGATAATTTAAACCTTATTTAAATTTAGGTTTTGGAGGTTTGGTTTTACAAATTTGATTATAACAACCATAGTCCCGTGTTCTGTAAAGGTTTATGCCATATTTTTTTTTTAATTTTGGCTTTATGTTCATTATATTCATTACTGGCTGTGGTTACTATTTTGTACTCGCAAACATTTATTACCTAAACATTGATTACCTACAGTTATAACGTTTTAGTTGTAGCTCATGTATCACTGAGGATGAAAACTTTGTCGTTGAAATGAGTTTGATCATTAAACGTATGTGTGTGAGAATTAGTGTATTGTTCTTAATATTTTAAAATAATTTCTTCCCAGTAGTCAAATTTTATCAATTTATTACCAACGCATCCTACAAATATATAAAAATTAAGCTCTGTTGTGTATTAAATATACAGTAATAACTTTGTATTAATATTAAATGACATACATACAGGGTGACAATTAAGTCTTGAAACGGTTTAATATTTCGTGTATAAGGAAAATTTTAAGGTAGATGTGATTGAGGTACCTTCTTTATGTAAAAATACTATTTTATTAAGATTTCAAAAAATGTATGCGCCATTTTGAATGTAACTTTGTTTTTTTAAATAGGAAGGTGGTCATGTGATAAATCATTTCGATGTAGAATTTCAAGAACAAATCAACGGTGAAATTTGCACAACCATATCTTTAACCGTTTAAAAATGGCGATATTTGGTTAAACCATTCGAAATCAATTATAAAAAAAATCAAAATGGCTGTAACTCAAACATTTTAAATACTCCCAAGTATCATTGTGTGGCACATCGTTTGAAAGCTTATTTAATTCTAAATCCAAAAAGTATAATAATTAGTATATAAAAAAAAATTAGTACAACAAAATGGAGCAAAATCGGAAAACACGATTTTTTTAATCGGTTTAAGATATGGATGTGCAAATTTCACCGTTGTTTTTTTTCTTGAAATTCTACATTGAAATGATGTATCACATGACCACCTTCCTATTTAAAAAAAACAAAGTTGCATTAAAAATGGCGGATCCAAGATGGCGGGTAATTTTTTTGAAATATTTATAAAATAGTATATTTACTTAGAGTAGGTACCTCAATCACATCTACCTTAAACTTTCCTTATATACGAAATATTAAACCGTTTCAAGACTTAATTTTCACCCTGTATAATAATTTTTTTTTTAAATTGATAAATAATTAGTTAGTAAAAAACCACTGAACCAATACAGATAAAGTAGATGCAGGTTCAACTTAACACATAGGCTGGCGTTAACAGAAATTACGCTGGTGGAAGAAAAGAGTTCGCATTCGTCAAAAAGATATTTGATCTCTATTTAGTTTCTTAGTTTAGTTGTTATTACTTACAGTAATGCTTTTCTATATACAATATTGGACGTACAATATTCACCTGTAACGTGGGAATCGTATCTTCCATGATGTTCTGCGACAATTTTGTCCCGATGACTTTCAGGCGCGTTTATGCAATGTTGGTACATACTGTCAGTTTGGGTTTTGCATACTCAGCGCCGTTACTTACAATACAAGCGCACGAGACTCACTTTGAAAATTACGTATGTTTTTTATCTGTAAACCGATTTTAATGAAACAGACACTAAATGTTAGTCTAAGCTTATCTTAATGTATCACTGAAACCGCATCAGAATTAGTTCAGGCGTTGTGGAGATAGTCTGTTTACGATTTTATTATACAGGGTGATTTTTAAGTACGGAAACAGCTTTATATTGCGTAACTGACACGTACTTGGCGGAAGAAGCTTAAACGGATCTGCATAGTTTAAAAATCCAACATTTTGGTTCTTCTGGAGTTTTTGTCCATTTTTTTGTTTTTATTTGTTACATATAATAGAGAAAAAGTATATTCTCCAGTAAGGCTGAAACCACACTGCGCCAAACAATAATTTGATTGAAGCAAACCGAAACAAAATGTTTCAGTTTGACTGAAACATTCCCAACCCACATTGAAACGAACAGTTCACTCAAAGTTCCCAGGCATTTGCTTGTAGATATATGTCTCTACCTTTTTTAAAGTGTTAAAAGTGTATGATATCAAATATATTACCATTATGACCGATGATGAGTTTTGGGTGCATCCATACAACAAAAGAAGTTATTAAATCATTGTTATTTGAGTTGCGACATTATGAACATAAGTTTTATAATTATATTCCGAATATTGATTTAATAAATAAATGCTGTTACCTACTAAACTGTCTTACAATATTCTATTTTACTGCCGAAGTACAACGGCCGTTTCGGCTATTAGTAAAACACGTAATTTATCAAGTAGCCTACCAACATATTTTGTAAATTATTTAAATGAAATCGTAAAATTTACTACGGCTTTCTAACATTACGGCCTAGAAAGTAATTTTAAGTCTAGGCCTAACCTAAAATTATCGTATGTATGTTGCCGTTAAGGCAGGTAAAATAAATTAAACATACACACAATAATTTTAGGTTAGGCCTAGACTGATGTGATGAACCAACAATTTATGTTTATTGAATGTATTTCCAATGACTAGGCATTTAACTGTGTTTACCATCTTAGCTTTGATGCTATAATTAATTCTACACCTTTATAATAACATTATACGTATGGAAACAGCAAATATTTGTATAAAAAACGAACTAATAATAAACGGCAGTTGAAAGATTAAAACTTAACTTTAAACATTAGTTTCGCCTTGTAAAACAAATAATAAATAATAATTGTGTATATAAAATACTGTTAAATACTGGCTAGAATAGAAGAAGAAAGATTTTTACATCCCTTCAATAGTAAAATGTTTGATTTAAACCGGGGTTCTTCAAACAACACCATGCGTGACTGGGTACGACTGATACAAACAAAACGTTTGACCGTGCCAGTGTGAACGTGTTTGCTCTACTACCGTGCTAATTCCGACCCCTTGGTTTGCGTCAAACTGTTTTGTTCGATGCAGTGTGGATTCACCCTAAGCGTTGACTCTGCTTTAGGTAAAGTCGGCTCTTACTGGTATTTTCAGTAAAAGTTCATTAAGAGCGAAAAGTGATAAATTATAATTAATATTTACTAGTCAGAGTTGACTATACCAAGAGAAAGTCTACTCTCACTGTCTAATAAAAATAAATAATAAAAAGCAAACCTTTATAATACAACTAGCTGACCCGGCAATGCTTTGCTATTGCTCAATTTGAAACTTTGAAAGCCTGTAATTCGTATCCCTGAGGGCCGATGTAAATTATAATGGGATTCTGCTCATTGCTTGATTTACCTAACCTAAAATTATTTTCATTTTTTGATCCAAATCAGTTGTTGATCAAAATCAGCTGTTTTAAGCTTTTCATACGAACAGCTGTTTTTTGTGCCCCTGATAAAATCAAAAGAAATCTTTCTTCTTCTTCCTTAAGATTGACCTTCCATAAGATTAACATTGAAACTTTGAGGGCCACTGGGGCGTAGCCCTAATGTCCTAGGACTTCGGTAAATGGCCTAAAACCTTCCCAGGGTTAACCTGTGTTACTATGCAAAATTTCAAAGCAATCGGATGGACGGTTTGGTAACGCATAAAGGACAAACGTACATACATTGAATTTTATATATATAGAGAAGAGAGATAAAAAAAGTTTATCATTTATTACAGCAAGGTACAGATTTGTGACACTTTGTGTTGAGCTTGTTCAGACAGGTACTTAAATAATTTTTCATAGTAAAAAAAAGATAAAAGCAAATTGTAAAAAAAGTACAGAACTGGTATGGTGTAGATAATATAATTTAACTTGGCAATTATTAGTATGACTATACATAGGCCCACCCTCCTCCCAGTACATATAAAACCTTTCCCTATAATAGCCATGTAATAACACGCCCGTCCTATTGTTGTCGTATTTGAATACGTTAAGAGCTAATTATTCTGGGAAGCGAGATACAAGACCTAACCTCTCAATTTAGCTCTTCTGCCGAGTTTTGCGGCAATAAGAAGATCGAAGGTTAAACTTTGCATAACAAAGAGTTCTCTAACTAGACGGCAACAAAGCACTTTGAAAGGATGAGAAATTTGTCTGTTTGAAATGCAGAGTGGGAAAAACGTAATTTCGAATGTCCATAGGAAAGAAGAGATATTGCAGTGACCCTTATGGTGAGAACTTCGATCGGTAAATGAGCACCGATCGTGGTCCCCAGAAAATATTTTGGAGTGTCATTAAACATTTTCCCCACTCTAGCGGCCGCATTTTACGTCCGATTTGGTCCAATTCCGATTACACACGTTGGTCGCTCGGACGAGTTCGTTAGCCGAAAAAATCCAACTACCGGGAGCACGTTTTTTGTCAGGAAGTAACTATTTTTTGAGATTTTTCGTACTAGAATAAACGATGTTAGAGTTTTATCTAAACAAAATAAATGTAGGATATTGTTCTGTATGTTTTTTTTACACGACCCTATAGCTCGCTTGGTTCCCCCAAAATCGATTAAAACGTAAAATACTATAAAACTACCCGGTTCAAACCCACGAGGGCATCTTCTGCTCCGAGGCCAACGGCCGCGTTTACACGCTGCTAGTGAAGCGAAGCAGTCCATAACTGAGGCTGCAAGGTCAGGTTGAAAACTCGCAAATTTTTAAACATTGACACATATTAAAAATGACTTTCAGTTTACTTCACGCTATTAGTTTTAAGTCAGTTGAATGAAATGTTCGTGCCACAATGTAAAATGTTCATTAAAACAAAGTTGCATGCATTAATAATTAAATTAAGAAACCGTTAACAATGTACGCCCATTATACACTTAATATTACATTTGAGACAACATATTATAACGTATTGGGATTGTTTTGCCAACTAATCATTTCCCAAAGTGCTCTTTACAAATTATTAAACTAAAACGTGTATGGTTTTTTATGGTATGTAAATTACTTCTGTTTTTATACAGGGCGATGAATTCAAGATGGCCACCTTTAATCTCGGAAACTGTCAGTTTCTCGAAAAACTTTAAATTGGGAACCTTCCCTGGATTTATACGTACACTAGCTGGCCCGTACGGCGTTTCCCGTGGTGGTTGGTATTTTCAGTCTTTTTGACGTAATTGTATTCTTTTTAAGTGTTCAGTCAGTGAGTGGTATTTGGCTTTTATATATATATAGATCTTAAATAATAAAAGCACTATTGTCATAATAATAAAAGATCTGAAATTATGATTTAAGTAACTTTGATCCCCCCAAACCCCTTCTAAAATTTCGAAATTTTTCATACCCTTTCTTAGTGAGCACCTATGGCCCTAGAGGAAGCTACATACCAAATTTCATTTCAATCCGTTCGGTAGTTTTAAAGAAATCGTAATTTAATAACTTTGATCCCCCCTCCTAAAATTTCGAATTTTTTCAAACCCTTTCTTAGTGAGCACCTACTTCCCTAGAGGAAGCTACATAACAACTTTCATTTCAATCCGTTCGGTAGTTTTTGAGAAATCGTGATGAGTGAGTGAGTGGTATTTCGCTTTTATATATATATATATATATTAAAATTACGGTGTTACCGTATTTTGAATCTTCGCCATTTTTTCAATATGGCCGCCGCCTTTAATACAAACACCATATTTTTATTGCAGTTTTAGGTAGAACATATTATTTTATGACACTTTTGTTCTTTGGTAATTTTCTCTAAACGCAGCCGTTACGGAGCTATGGGCTGTCATGTGTAAAAACAATATCAATTATGTTTAATGGAAATCAACGTAATGCATTGCGTAACAGCTGTAATGTAATGTATTTATCAATCAGCTGTTATTTTTCATTGTTGGAAAGCTGCTTTAATTTAACACTGCATGTGTAACGTTTCCGTTACGTCATCATTCGGTAGTGATTTAAAGTGTTTCAATACATTACGTTAATTTCCATTAAAAATAATTGATATGGCGGCCATGTTTGTTTTTACACACGACAGCCCGTAGCTCCGTAACGGCTGCGTTCAGTGAAAAATACCAAAGAACAAAAGTGTTGTAAAATAATATGTTCTACCAACAAATGTAATAAAATATGGTTTCTGTACTTCAAAAATTAAAGATTGGAAAAATGGCTTAGATTAAAATCACGGTAATATCGAAATTTTAATGTACGTATAAATCCAGGGAAGGTTCCCAATTTAAAGTTTTTCGAGAAACTGATAGTTTCCGAAATCCTATTTGGTGGCCATCTTGTGTTGATCACCCTGTATAAACATCATTTTACCTATAATGTAGCCTATGCTACATTTTATAGCTTATAATACTGCGGGTCAGTGGATCGGCGTGTCAAGCACTCAGTACGCCTTAGGGTGTTCTTTATTTTCCTAATAAAACTTATCTGTTTCTAGAAAAGAATATTATATGTTTAAAATGACAGTGAATTTATATCATCTGACTTTTGGACCATCCTGTAAATAGTTTTCTTTTTCGTTTAAACCTTAAACGTGTTAGTTAAAAGACTGTCCTTAGCGTTTGTATTAATAAAAGAGGGTAAGATGGCGGAACTAAAGCAAACAGTGGTTGGCTCGTATCCAAGTTGACGAGATACGACTCGTACATGGTTTTCCGCTTCTAATGTTTTGCGAATTTTACTACAGTATTTAGGTTAACAAACAATAGAACTATAAAACTTCGTGGACGGACGGTGTAGGCCTACATCATGACGTACTGAAGCGTTAAGAACAATACAGATTCAACAACAATAACTTTGAAACTTCATTTGCCTAATGCACTCTAATGGCTAAGTTAAACTGGGAACCCTACAGTTGTTATTAAACTCGTAAAAATTGACTTTCCCAACTAAAGTTTGATCGCAGTTGGTATGAATTCAGCGCGCTAAAACCGGAAGTTAAAGAAACGGTGCACGTGTGTTTTTAATGTGCTCTTCACGTACTCTTCGCTTCCGGTTCTCTTGAACGATATTGAAACAGGGTTTTATTAAACTTCTACCCTAGGTGTCTTTTGCTCGGTGGCAATTTACTTGCATCAAACTGTTAATTCAATGCAGCTGTATTTTGTTTTGTCTGCACACACTAGTCGGGCGGGCTAACCCCCTTACTCCACAAACATATTTCATAAAGAAAAAGGACTAATCTTAATTAAAGATGTTAAATAATATTAAACGTTTAGTTAAAATTATTAAGTTTGTTATACTGTAGGCCCTATATTGGGAGTATTAATAACGATTAAAAACAATCAGTATAACTCCTAAACTTAACCTAAAAATTAAAAATACACATTTCTTAAAAAGTAATAAAACAGCTGGTTTGAGAAATTCCACGAGAAATAACCTTTATGGAAGCAAACAGGTGATTATTTATACAATACTAGTGGACCCGGCAATGCTTCGCTATTAATTGATTTAAATTTTATGGTATCTTTGTAGGAATTTAGTGTAATTTATTTGTATTGTATTATTTGTAGATGTAAGATTATTTTTTATGTAAGGTTAAATTTTAATTGTGTAATGTTGTCTTATTTTAATGGGTATCTAGATTTTATACTGATACGTTACTTAACCTTTTCAATGGTTCTTTAACAGTCTGGGGGCGTCCACTAGATTCCCGTCAGGAATCAAAATATCGTTAGGCTCTAGAGGTACTCCAAAGAACTAGGCTTTAATAATTACAGAGACACATTGTTCTCTGTAAAAGCTAGGATCGAGTTTTACTAGACTTCTCAATTTAACCCTTTGAGGACCAAGAAGTGATAAAATTTGAAAAAAACTATATATTTCTTTATTTTTCTGATTAACTAAAACATTTTTTTGTTTGTTTTACTGGTTTTGTTTAGTAAAAAAAATATATATATATATACATATATAAATACCTTAGTACAATTATGCAAAACAGCCCCAGCCGGAGACCAGATATCTAATCATATCCCGTCAGCTTGGAAGCGAGCCAACCACCGTTTGCTTTACTTCCGCCCTCCTACCCTCAAACCACAGATATGATTACATATCTGGTCTCCCTAGCCTAAATTCGAACCCAGCATCTTCTGATCAGGAAGACGCAACGTTATCCACTAGGCTACGGCTTGATTAAAGAAAACAAACAAATTAACAAAACTTCAGTTACTTTACTATCAGTATAAATATTACGTGTAAAGTAAAAGTAAAGTAAAAGATAGTTTATCAGCACCATCTAGGAGTGGTTACAGGAAGTTTGCTTGGTTGCTCTTAAGTTTGAATCTGTATAATTTGTATGTGTGAGAGGTTTATAATAATAACTTGGATCAGTTCTTATTAAGTTAAGTAATTAATTTAAAGCAATATGCTACCTTTTTAATAAAAAAATACTGACAAATGAAAGTCTAGAACATGTTTTAAAAAATTGGGGAAATCACATCATATAAATTGCTAATTGAAAGCAAGTACTAGCCAAGCAAGTCCTGCTTTTTGGTGGCATTTGTTGAAACTAGGTGTAGACCTGATGTTTTACAGAACTGCAATGGTACTCTAAAGTACCTCCAGGCCTCAACTTGTAGATAAAGCCACTGTTACCTCTTATAAAGGCAGTTGAATTGCGTGGTACTTAAAAGTACCGTCGGGCAACAAAGGTTAATTCTAATTAGACAATTATTATTCAACCTGATAAATATTCTTTAAACTCTCCTAATACATGAAATCAAATAGACAAATTCTACTTTATCGGCTAACTTTCTATAAACTCTTCAACACATGGAATTACCCCTTCTGTATCTGGTTCAACTAATATTATGTTTACTCTTCAAATCTAAGCACCAATCTTTATTTATTTACGCCTTGAACTTAACTCGGTACTGGCCTTAACAATCCAACGTGCACGTTGCCGGAATAGTGCGTGGACCTTCCGCTTATTTTAATTATTACGACCTCCGCATTGAGTGAAATGTGTTTTTGTGTATGTTTTATGTGTATGTGTATATGTTTTAATTATTCCTTATGATGGGTAAATACCCGAAACTGCGGTAGAAAGGTAAGACATTACCAAAATGAGGATTAGTAGACATTTAGATATATTGAAATCTTCAACATGGTTCATCCTTGAAATTGTTTTAAAAATTTGCTTTAAAATCGTGTATGTTACAAAATGTAAAGTTTTAAATTACATTTTTGTAACGGTGAAAGTATTATACGTCAATATGTCAGTTATTTACAAAATACTAAACAAGATTTATTTTTTCTCCCATACTGTACAGTTATATTCTGAAACAGGAGGCCATCTTAAATTTACTACTTATCGATAGTAAGTTTAAACAGAATACGTCTCCGCTCAATACGTCTTTGATAGCACACATTTCTGTAAGAAAGGACCTATCTAATTTCACAACGTAGGAACAAACCTTCACTTCAAATACATCAACCCGAGAGTCCATTAGCGAAGGGCAGGACAACAAATTACCCGGACAAAGGACTCGTCTCCTGCCGCGTATAGAGGACACCACCGTTATTTGCATGATAAAGCAAAGGGACTTTGTTGGACTCTAACAACATTATTTGGACTAATCCGGAAGGCTCTGCTTAGTGAAATTGATACATGTCTTCATCACGCATGTCCATCAAGTACGTACACTATGATTTATACACAGTGAAGAGAGAAATACATACAGAAAGTATATAAGCTTCTAAGAGAGATTTTGATCTAATATTTAAAATCTCTTGGAAAATATAAATAATTTATTTTCAACTAGGGGAGACCATCCGAACAAACTTTATTTTTATTGAGAAAAATTATTGAACTCGCGTCACCGCACGGTCATACTTTTTTTAAGGCTCCGTCGAATTTTCGCAATTGTTTAATTCTCCATCGCATCTCCACAGTTATTCAAGACACAGTTGCATTCCAGCATTTATTTAAGGCTCCGATGCATATCCGCAATTATTTAAGGCTCTATCGGATCTCCGCAATTATTTAAGGCTCCATCGCGTCTCCGCAAATATTGACGGGTACGTCGTATCTCCACAGTTATTCAAGACACAGTTGCATTCCCGCATTTATTTAAGGCTCCGAAGCATATCCGCAATTATTTAAGGCTCTATCGGATCTCCACAATTATTTAAGACTCCATCGCATCTCCGCAAATATTGAAGGGTACGTCGCATCTCCACAATTATTCAAGACACAGTTGCATTCCAGCATTTATTTAAGGTTCCGATGCATATCCGCAATTATTTAAGGCTCTATCGGATCTCCACAATTATTTAAGGCTCCATCGCATCTCCGCAAATATTGAAGGGTACGTCGCATCTCCGCAATTATTCAAGACACAGTTGCATTCCAGCATTTATTTAAGGCTCCGATGCATATCCGCAATTATTTAAGGCTCTATCGGATCTCCGCAATTATTTAAGGCACCATCGCGTCTCCGCAAATATTGACGGGTACGTCGCATCTCCACAATTATTCAAGACACAGTTGCATTCCCGCATTTATTTAAGGCTCCGAAGCATATCCGCAATTATTTAAGGCTCTATCGGATCACCGCAATTATTTAAGGCTCCATCTCATCTCCGCAAATATTGAAGGGTACGTCATATCTCTGCAATTATCCAAGCCTACGTTACAACATTAATACATTGATAAAACAATACTTCTTAATAACACGAAAATAAAGTTAACTGTATGAAGCTAAAAAGTTTTCTCTTCTGACGACAGTTTTTTTTTTTATATTTAAATTATAGAAAATCGTTATTATCAGTAAAATGATTTTCGATTTTAGAAATAAAGTAATTATATTCAATAGGAACCTTTGGTGACGTTTTTCGACAGCGCATCTAATGCAATATATTGTTACTGCTATATTGTTCAGAGTACTGTAATTACTACATTCTAGTGGTTTTCACTAGTAATCTCAAATTTACATAAACATCCTATTTCACAAAATGCTTACTGTATCGTTTTTCGTTATAAGAAATATTGCTCAATGTAACCACAGAATTCTCTCTGCAAGCAAGTTAGCAATACAACACAGTGGAATTAGCGACAACAATATAAGACGCCTGAACGAGTTTGTAATTAGGAAGTTCGGTTCGGATCTAGGTCAAGCCGAATGCTGTTTTGCTTCTTTTTATCAATTAATTATTGATTGATTACCTTTGGCACAGTGAGTTTAGTCGCGGTCTCACACGGTTGATTTGTTTTATAAATAATTAGTTTTTAGTCGACTTGAAACGATCGATTCGTTACGTTTGAAGCGTTTATGTGCGCAATGCGATGGAATGAAGTAATTTGTTGTGGTCCGTTGATGGTGAGCTGAAGAAAACGGATGTAGGGTAGGAGGCTAAATTTACGGAATATAATTTATGTTACTAAAATCGGAGATCTAAAATCGGAAATTTATGTTTATTTATGTAGGGGGAATCGGGGTAATACCGTGCAGCGAGGCAATAGCGTGCACCGCATTTCTAAATTAGAGGGAGTAATGAGCGCTGCGAAGTGCTGCTACATAGCAGGAAGAATGCGAAACAGATCAAGACATTTGGGGAAGTAAATGAAATATGTTACTGATGACGTTATTTAAACTAATTGTTTTGAAGAGCACATTTCTTGAGCTATTTTTTCAACATCAAACACTAGCACTTATTTTGTTTTGTTTTTAGGTTCTGATCGAAAATGTGGTGTCATGTCGTCAAGGGCAATGCCGTGCAAGGTATTGCCCCATTTGGTATTATTCAATACCAACTTAATCCTTTATAAGACCCCAGGGCAACATGAACATAAGTGTTTTAAGGCGAACATGAACTAAATGTAAATGAGTGAGATGAAAATACTTCAATCAGATAAAAGTCGCTCAAAACTGAAATATTCTAGTTTTGTGTTTATTTTACGAGAACATTTAATAATTAAAGAGACAAATCAGAATGGATAAAAACTGTTGGTAGGGCAAGTTGTTACTTTCTGGATTTAAGTTGACATCACTGGGATGAGCCTTTACTAGCTGATGGATCAACATTGTTGTGTTTATAACCTCAAAAATACCTTTAATGATGGCGAGTCCACTTGAAAATTCCGCATTAATTGAACAACGTTCTGTTATTCGTTTTTTACTTGCTGAAGGTGCAAAACCACTGAACGTATGCTCTGGAACGACTAAAGTGTATGGTGAAAGTTGTATGAATCGAGAAAATTTTTACAAGTCGGTAGAAAAGTTCAAAAATGGTTGAGACTCAGTGACTGACGAACACAATTCCGGCCGACCAGTTGAAGTTTCAACTCCCTCACTTGAAAGTCGAACTGATGACATTATTCGTGCGGACCGCCGTGCCAATGTGGACATGGTAGTTAAAAAAGTTCATGTCAGTATTGGTACAGTTCATAACATTATCTGCAACAAAATGAAGTACCGCAAAACATGTGCAAGATGGGTCCCAAAGGAGTTGACGCGGTTACACAAGGACACAAGATTGAGAGTGTGCACAGAGCTACAGGAACGTTGTGAAAGAGAAGGTGATTTTCCTCAAAAAAAAATTAACTTGTGATGAAACTTGGGCTCAATATTTTGAGCCAGAATCAATAAGACAAAGCGTGGAGTTTAAGCACACCAGCTCACCTGTCAGGAAAAAAAAAATCAAAACAGAAGTATCAGCAGGAAAAGTCATGTTGACGGTGTTTTAGGACGCTGAAGGTCCAGTTTTTTGTGATGATCTCGAAAAGCAGAGTACAATAAACAGCTAATAGTATTCTGATACGCTTTTGAACAAGGTGAAGCCAGCCATGAGAGAGAAACTTCGTGGATCTCAGAGGAGAGGTGTCATTCTCCAGCAAGACAACGCAAGTCCTCATACTGCTCAATACGTGAAACCGTCGACAAAATTGGCTGGGAAGTACTGTCTCATCCCCCTTACAGTCCCGATTTAGCACCTAATGATTTCCATTTGTTTGGTCCACTGTAGGAGGCATTACGTGGAAAGAGGTCCAGGATAACGAGGACTTCAAAAAGTTTGTGGGAAATTGGCTCAAACAACTAGATAAAGAGTTCTTTACAGCAGGTATAAAAAACTTTGTAGTCCGTTGTAACAAGTGCACAAATGTTCAAGGGGATTATTTTAAAAAGTAGAAAGCATTGTTTTGTAAAAGTAAACGGATTTTTCCAGACCAATTTGTCTCTTTAATGACCCTCGTATTTTCTTCAAGAAGAGAACTTATGATTTTTTCTGTAATTTTATACAAGGCAATTCACTACATTTTACTTATTTCAATGTTACAATAAAACGTGTTGCTAAATTTTGAATATTTGTTTTATTTTCACTCACTCTCTGCCGTTAACAATTCTGCACGGTATTGCCCTCTTTATGGTGCACGGTTTTACCCCAGCCCTTAGGGCGACATCGTGCAATGTAACGTTTTTATAAAATAGGTTTAGCAATCCAAATCGGTTAGATATTTCAAATTTGGAGCCAATAATTTGTAGAAAATAAAATTTTTCACAAAATGAGATGATTACCTGCTTTACTTGAGTTTCCAAATTAAATATAAAAATGTTAAACGTTTAAGTCTACTATTGCCCCGCTCTCCCCCTGATGCGAATGTTGTAGTGAAATAATTTTAAAACATGCCGTAATTTGGTCATTGAAGTTGAAAAAAGCAGGGAAATGAATGACAAAAATTCTGTAGGAATTATTATAGGTTTCAATTTGTGAACAACAAACATTCGGAAACTTTCTTTACTTGTGTAAACACACAACTTTGTTAAATAAGATTACTATTCACCGAGCCAAGTTGTAGACAGCGTCAAAACTGTATTTCATTGATGGAACACAAATATGTGGGCCCATATTCAATTAAGGGTTTAATTTTACCCATACCTTCAAAACGTAATTTCGCTCACATCCTGTTTGATGGATCGACTTTGGTTCATTAGCTACGACTGTTGGAGAAGTTTGAAATCGTGTCTTTAGATTTAATCTCTTGCTGTATCACAGAATCTGTTAAAGAGAAACATTTTGATTCTTTCGAAGCTGTTGTCGGTGTAGCGTTCCACAGAATATGGACAGTAATTCATTTATGATAAGTTGTTATAAGATCTATAAATTAATCAATTTTAAAATGCAAATTAATATATTTTTATTGAATTTAGAATAGGTGCTGCCGAACAGGTTATCGTAACTACTTTAAGATTGATATTAATCTTAGCGTTCCCTCTTTGTCTAATATGTCTGAAATGTAGGGAATCCAATCCCGGACGATATTTTCGATCCCGTCATTTCGGGATCGCTAAGCGGCCTACACACGGTCAGTTTGGTGTCACTTCGGTGTGAACACACCAAACTGACCATGTGTATGCAAAACTGATGTGACCTCACACGAAAAAACTGAACTGATGGAATGATGAAAATTCATCATTTCGGCGTGACACACCGAACTGATGCCAGTCCGAAGTGAGCGTGTGTGTGGTCGCGTCACTTCAGTTGGTCACATCAGTCATCCGCGCATGTGCACTGATGCCATTTGGGTAGACAATAACGCCTGAAATTTGCACGTGTCGGTCGTCGCGTCGTCGTCTGCGTGTGGCAAAGTGCTTTCCCAGACACTGTTTGTGTTTATTAATTGTGTGTCTGTTTTACTTAATAGTTAATATGGCCGCTTGGACCAAAGATTTTCTCCTTGAATTTATCGAACTATTCAGAGGCGAAGATTGTTTGTGGAAAATAACCTCAAAGGATTATCACAACAAAACAAAGCGTGAGGAATCGTACAAACGTATTGTGGAAAAAGTTAAAGAGATTGATCCAGTTGCTAATAAAGCTGTAGTTACCAGAAATAAACATGTATCATAAAATGTAAATAAACACACGGCCTTAACGCATATCCGTGCACGACGAATTTTTACTCGTGGATGGCAGGTCGAACTGACACACAGAAGTGAGCGTGTGGAGGCGATTGTTGCGTTCAGTTAGAAGTAACAGTTAGAAATGAACACACCGAAGTGACACACCAAACTGACCGTGTGTAGGCCGCTTAAAACGAATCCCTTGATGCCGGGACCAACCCAGGGATCCGTCAAATTCCAACTAGCTTTAAAAGGCCTAAAAGCATGTATTTATGATGTAGTGATGTAGTATTATTTATATAATTACCATTATAACAAAATAAGCCATATTTATTTAGCATTTCTTTTGTTTAAAAAAATATGGATAAACATTAATCTCACTAAAAGTATCAAAAACATTTTACGTTAATGTGGTCGGGTTGGTAGGTAGGTAGTTGCACCACAAATACAACGATAAAAAATCAAAAACAGAACGAGGATCGTACAAAGCCAAAACTAAACAAACGATATGCAGTATGTATGACACACGCGCACATGCGACGTTTTAAGAGCAAGGTTTTACTTGATACTGAATCAAATCAAACTATTCACAAAAACTAAAGGAGAAGTGTGAGAAGGGGGATAAGGAGGATAGGGTAGAAGCATAGATCATGAATAATAAAATAGATCATGCATGCATACGGGGGCTGTGTGCCGAAAATAAGGTTGTCGGGAAAATAGTGCATGATCGCGCCGCGAGGTAGCGCTAGGGAGAAATCATTGGTAGCATTGGTGTTTCACACAGCTTCCGTCGTTTCCCCAATAGATAGCGCCACTATCTTCGAATTTCCAGTGGAACGAAATATTGCATTGGATCGGAGTTCTATTAGGTTATCCAAATACAAAGTTAGAAGTTAGATATAATCACAATCGAAGGTCGCATAGAAGCAGGAAGCAGGTGCAAGATAAGGACTGATGATATCACCATTACGTAAACAATAAACACAGACGTCTGTCTATCTTTCTCTTACTACACTATTAAAATTGTATCCGACATCCCGACTACCCGATTAATATTATTGTTTATTAAAGTCATTTGTTTGTTTATTTAGTTCACTACTTATAAACAAATAAATTATGTTATTTATTTAAAAAATCTTTTATTCTCTTGATTAAGCAGTACTTGTACAAGTCAAAATACCTTAAAAAGTATAAATTTTCTAATCCCGAGATTTTCGTCGGGATAAATCGGCCCGGGATCCCGGGATTGGATTCCCTACTGAAATGCTTGTCTGATATCCGATATACATTAAGTTCCTACATAAAAGATAACATTTTGCTAGCGAATCTCCATAGGAAAATAAATATGAGCTATTGCAGTGACTCTTATGGTGAGACGTAAGGTAGGGAGTGGACAATGAGCGCCGAACAGGGTGCCCAGAACACGTTTTGGGGTGTCATTAAACATTATATATGTATGTGTTCGCACTTAAGTTCACTGCTAAGGACGCACATGTGAGCTTGACACTGAACACTATGAGAAGCGGCCGACGCACAGCGCATTGCAAGCCAACCCCGGTATTGGGAGTATTTTCAACACACAATTCATTGCGTGCTTCGCACGCCAACCCCCATATTGAGGGTATTTAAAAATACACAGAGCATTGCGTGCTTCGCACGCCACCCCCCCATATTGGGAGTATTTTAAAAAGACAATGCATTGCGTGCTTCGCTCGCCAATGCCCTTATTGAGAGTATTTTTAATACACAACGCATTGCGTGTTTCGCACGCCAACCCCCATATTGAGAGTATTTTCAATACACTGAGCTTTGCGTGCTTCGCACGCCAACCCCCACATTGGGAGCCGTGGCCTCCCTCTGCCCATAGGTATGATTTACACTCAATCTGGTTTTGTGTTATTATAATATTATTATTTATAATCTTGTAACGCAATTGTTTTTGGTCGACGTTGTATTTCCCGATACTTTGTGTGTCTATTATTTTAAGTATTTTCTTTAGAATTGTTTCATCAGGAATGAATGTAGTTGTAACATTTATTTTATGTTCACAAGTTCAACATGTGTCTAAAGTTTATCTGCACACAATTTATTGACAAAGGCCGAGTCGTTATAGCTACTGGACACAACATTTCAATTAGAAGGTAAAGTTACACAAAAACTGTCAAAACAGCCTTGCACAACACGAGGAGCGCAAAAACTGTTACAAAGGAAACCCTGGCAATCAATACGGGATAGGAAATGTGTCACCGGGGCTGTGTTTTTAGGCTACTGTCCTTGCCTCCTTTGTTTTCTACGTCGGATTTAAATTGGTAACTCGGTAAAAAGTGGACTGAATACGTTCAGAAGGTTTTTGTTTTAGTTTCTGTTCTTCTAGATTAAAATAAAAAATTCCAGAACCATATTCTGAAGCATTAACCTACTATTCACGCTGCGCAATTTGCTGTTTGTAAAAGAATTCGTTTAAAAATACACGGTACCAGGAACTGGCACATACTTTCTCACAAACATATTTAAATTATTGAACAGATTCACTGTGACTTCATAATTGTAGGAGGGGTAGGAGAGGTGATTTTTTTGTTAAAGTAGGAGATTAACTAATAAATATTATTATTATTATTATTATTAGCTAGAGAGAAAACTATTCGATCGATTTCGAACAAATTTTGCACCAAACACGTCAGTTATTCCTGTATAGATGCACGATAAAAAGGTTTTGAAAACGACTTCTTTCTTGGCCAAAACCCCCCCAAAAATCAGTTATTATTATTAGCTAAACGAGAATTTTTTGTAAGATGCGGTTTTTTTATATGGTAGGGTACATTAAGAGCTACAAATAAGCCAAATTTTATCAAAATCGTTGTAGCCGTTTTTTTATAAAAAAAGAATAATTAATTTTTCGGGGGTTGTTTGGACAAAAGGGGGGTTGTTTTTCAAAATTTTTCATAACCTTTTTTCGTACGTCTATACAGGCCTAGTTGACATGTCTGGTGCATATATGTTTGAAATTGTTAGAATAGTTTTCTCTCTAGATTTGTATACATACAGACAGACATACAGACAGACATTTTGTAAAAACCATTTTTTCGACTCAGGGGGTCCCAAAACGGATATTTCCTCAAAAATCTCAACATCGATTTTTTTTCGATCACTATATTCTTTCTCTATACTATATTATAGTGAGAAAGTAAAAGTATTAATAAAATTGTGTACGGTATAAAATGAAGAAGGAACCTGCAACATTTTTAGCTGAATTTCCATACGAAAGATGAGCGATTGCAGTGGGACACTTATGATGACACCTAAGGTCGTGAGTCGTAAATGAGCACCGACCATGGTCTCCAGAACACGTTTTCGGGTGTAATTAAACTTGATATACAGGGTGTACAAAAAGCCCCGCACTGGTTTAATATTTCGTATACAAAGAAAATTTGAAGGCAGATGTGATTGTGGAACCTACTCTATGTAAAAATACTATTTTATTAAGATTTCAAAACAATTATCCGCCATATTGGATTCGCCATTTTGAATGTAACTTTTTTTTAAATGGGAATGTGGTCATGTGATACATCATTTCGATATAGAATTTCAAGAGAAAACCAACAGTGAAATTTTCACATTTATATCTTTAACCGATTAAAAATGGCGGCAAAAAAATGAAATTTTGTTTTCCGATTTTGCCCCATTTTTCTGTACTTTTTTTAAAAAACTAATTATTATTCTTTTTTAATTTAGAATTAAATAGGCTTACAAGCGATATGCAACACAATGATATTTGGGAATATTTAAAATGTTTGAGTTACAGCCATTTTGATTTTTCAAAATTGATTTCGAGTGGTTCAACCAAATATCGTTGTGTGGCATATCGTTTGAAAGCTTATTTAATTCTAAAAAAAGAATAATAATTAGTATTAAAAAAGAAAATAGTACAGCAAAATGGGGCAAAATCATAAAACACGATTCGTTGTTTTTGGCCGCCATTTTTAATTGGTTAAAGATATGGATTTGCAAATTTCACCGTTGGTTTTCCCTTGAAATTCTACATCGAAATGATGTATCACATGACCACCTTCCCATTTAAAAAACAAAGTTACATTCAAAATGGCGGATCCAAGATGGCGGATAAATTTTTTGAAATCTTAATAAAATAGTATTTTTACTTAGAGTAGGTTCCTCAATCACATCTACCTTCAAATTTTCTTTGTATACGAAATATTAAACCAGCGCGGGACTTTTTGTACACTCTGTATGTATTGTGTTCATCCTCTAACGGTCGCATTTTACGGGTTCAAAATTTGGTACACACGTTGGTTGTCTTCGCGGCTCGGATGTTTAACAAAACAATCAAACAACCAGAAGGACTTTTTAACCGAAAATAATTGTTTTTCGACTATACGTAAGTGAATGACAATTTTTAGTTTTTTTATGTAAAAATATAACTGCAGGAGATTATTCTATACATTTAGTTTTTTTTTTACTCGACCTTATAGCCGTTTGCTTCCCCCAAAACCGATCAAAAT
This sequence comes from Philaenus spumarius, assembly GCA_018207615.1. NCBI lineage: Eukaryota > Metazoa > Arthropoda > Insecta > Hemiptera > Aphrophoridae > Philaenus > Philaenus spumarius. The sequence continues at coordinate 30,764 of JAGFPH010007072.1, read as the reverse complement.
GAAAAATCAATTAAAGTATTTGTTCAAATTCACTAGGGGGATTTTAACTTTTAATACACGGTGTCCCCGAACTCTCTGGTCCCTTTGGTGGATTTTTTCCTTGGATCGAGATTGACATATTTTACAATATAATCATGTGTGTACGGTGAAGGATATAATATATAACAGCATACGCACCCTCGATATTGTTGTGTTTACTGTGTTGGTACAGGATGCTGGGTTGAACAAACCAATTATTACACATAACTTAACTATTATCCTTCATCCGATTGTTTTGACTGAGACAATCTGATAGGAAATCAAGAGGACTACAAAAAAGGTGTGTTGACATGTTTTGTCAAAATGTACGGTTTTTGTGTAATTTATTTTTAAATTTGTTTAACAACCTCCATTTTGAAGCATATGATTGAATCAGATTTTTTTTAGACAGTTACTCCAGCCGATGGGGAATTAAAAGGGCTACAAAAAAGTTATCTTCAAAATTGTTGTTAAAATGTACGGTTTTTGAGTAATGAAGGTTTCAAATTTGTAAACAGCCGCCATATAGTCGTTTATTTTTCTTAGAATAGAACGTTGTTAGGTTAAACTTCGTGTCAAGTTTGAACTCAGTCTGTTATAACGTTCTTTAGCTATTAATTATTTTGTAAAAAAACACATACAGACAGTCGAAAAAGTGAGCACCGTAGACCCATGGATTATATTATGAAATAAGTTTGTCTCGATCGCAGGAACAAATACACAAAAGTGGACCAGTACAGACAGTTCGGGGACACCTGCATAATAATTCTGTGCGCGCTGCAATTTGTTAGCATTACTGGCATGGGGGGGAGGGGAGGGTGGGAGATGGAGAAGTTGGGATTTTAGGGATTTGGGAGGGAGAGAGAAAGACTGGAAATGTATTTTAGAAGAAACACCCTTCCACACAGCGCCGGGAGGCAGTGTTTTTTTAATTTTTTTATTTAGGTTCATAAAACATTTATGCAATCTAATTACAAAAACAATTAAAAGTATAGGGAACCCCTCTCCAAAAGTATAAATTGGCAGCCAAACTCTTTGTTTTACGTTACATTTTTGTTATTCTACGAAAATGAACGTCAATAGACTATACAACATACTTCAATTGATTCTAATTTTTTATTTTAGACTTTCAAGAACTTTGTGCAAATCTAATTAACTCGAGTTTATTCTTTCATCCCGGTGAATATCAACATTGCTTGCAATTTGTTTGATCTTTTCAGGAAGGAGAAGCTAGAACCTGTAATGTTTTTTTAATTAAAGGGTTTTTCAATATTTTCCACCCACTTGACGTGAACGCGTAGCAGACCTTACTTTCTTCCCCCTCGAAGGCAATCGGAGTGGATGTGTTTTGAAGGAGTGTTGTTGAACAAATTCTAAATCATCCAATTCCACATTCTAAAGCAACATTTGTGCTACAGTGGAAAGTTAGTGGTGCATTTAATGTTTGCTTTCAGAATAGAAACATACCGGTTTAAATATTATCAAAGAAGTAGACTACATTCTGGTTCGATTCAATAGAAAATCCTATATCCAAAACAATAAAATAACTGATCGATAAGAACAGTTTCCAATCTCTACTAGTTTCTAAGTTAACTTGTCGAACTGATATTCTTGATCTACTTAAAATAGAACGGCTATTTTTGTTTGAGAACGACTAATCCTGTTTATGGGGATGTTACACTGAAAAGTTTAATTTTTTAAAATATGTATTATATAGTTTTGTACTAATTTGATTGTGTAAGGCATAGTGTAAAAAATATAAAACTTTACTTTTTAAAATTTAATTTGAGATGAAACAAATAAAAACGTAAAAAATTCCGCAAATTTGCAGGGTATTTTGAAATTGATATTCCCTAAAAGGTATGTGATGAATATTTTTCATTATTTGTGTTATTTTAAAATAATGAGTTTTTTTGAAATTTAGGTAGACTATGGTGGTAGAATGTGTAGTTTTTATGAGCCAACTTTTTTATATTGATTGTTTGTACATCGTTTTGCTTCTATGCTACTTAATTCCCTCTATACATATATTATTAAAAAACTCAGGGCGTATAGTTACCAGCAAAAACTTTATTGTAAAATTTCCAACAAAAAAGGCCAAAATAAAAAGTCCAAGTCCCCAAAATAGTTTGCTTTTTCAGAAAACATTTTTCTGGTATAAGTACAAGTGAATCGTGACTTATTTTATTGTGCAAGAAGACTTGTAGAACAAAATTATCAACAAAATAAACGGTATCAGTTAACTGACACAAACTTTCTCCCAACTTACTGTAGTCAGAATAATGTTGTTTTTAATCATTTTATTTATTACTTTTTAGAACAAAACAAAAAAATAATATTCTACCTACGTCAATCGTATAAAAAAATTATTGTCCCAGGCGGGATTCGATCGCGCGACCTTTGAATTACTGGCCGTGCTCGCTACCGTTGCGCTACCCCGTGCGGCCGTCGCAGCGATGCTAGATTGACAACATAAACTTGTTTATTTTTTAACATTTCCCCATAATTATAAAACGCCAAAGTTTTGATAAAAGCTGGTGGTGTCATTTTGTTTGGCATCTTAAGCACTATAAATACTGAAAATTATAACGTTAGAGCCGTTTTTGAGAAATTTGCATTTTTGTCGTTTTTTATGGGTTTTTAGGGGTTTATTACCCTTAAAAATTAAAACTTCCAAAAAATGAAAAAACGCCTGGAGATATTAGGGTTTAGTACCTACATACCAAATTTCATGAAAATCGGACCAATAGTGTCCTCTCTGGTCGTGTATACATACTGACGGACTGACAGACAGACACCACGTTAAAAACACTTTTTTGGGTTCAGGGAGCACCAAAACAAAAAATTCCACTAAAAATATTTTTGGGTTCAGATAGCACCAACACAGATAATTGCACTAAACAATTTTTTGGGGTTCTGGGAGCACCAAAACAGATAATTCAACTGAAAATTTAAATTCGAACATTTTTACGAAAACAATACTTTCTCCATATACTACGTATAGGGTGGAGAAAGTAAAAGAAATTTCCAAACTTTTGTAATCGTTAACCTTTTCCAGCTGATGTATTCTATTTTTTGAAAATTTGAATTTTTGTGCTTAGAGTTGTGCTGCTATTGGTCATGGGCGCCCATACGTTATGGGCAGAGGTGGGGCCACGGCCACCCCTAACTCCCAGGGAAAGGAAATATGTATATTATTAATTGCTGCCAGGTAATTTCCTTTAAAGAGATTAGCACTAAAATACGTTTTAAATTTTATGTACCGTTTGATTTTACATAAACTTATTTTATTTTTTACAAGAGTTCAAACATAAGCTGCTGGGTCACTACCTCTAGGAGTTATATAGGTCTTTGTGTATTCACTGACGGTGTTAAGGTACAGACTCAATGCTGTGTGGGTTAATATTTCATCTAAACAGCCAAATTGGCTTAACAAATTTTAAAAGTTATTTTTGGGGAGGTCAAAAATATCCCTAGACTCCTTTTGCCGAGGGAGGGAAGGGTACTCCTCAACACGTTCACTGCTACGCGAATTTCGTATTTCTCATGCTAGGAGCTGACCTTTTATTTTTTTTATTTATAGTCTAAATGATTAGAAATTACTTAATTTTTTATTTTTGAACCTTTCTACGTATTAATCACTAATATTTTAAAGTGGACTCACATGCGCGTCCATAGCACATAGGCTTAAAATAGACGTGCGAAGCACGCAATGCATTGTGTATTGAAAATACTGCCAATGCGGGGGTTGGCGTGCGAAGCAAGCAATGCATTGTGTATTGAAAATACTCCCAATACGAGGGTTGGCGTGCAATGCACTGTGATCAATGACAAGCTCACATGTGCGTCCTTAGCAGTGAACGTGTAGCCCCGTACACAGGTCCTAGCCCCCTCCCTCTAGAAAATATATGGGCGCCCAAGCTCTTGGTGGAACACATGTGAACTACAATACTATTGCACTAGATCGTACTGTTAACACGTTTTGTTTAGTAAAACAGATGTTTTTTTTAAAACTAAAACACTCATTTATAATGCAGCTGTAGAAAAAACGTTGTGTGTATTACAAGTGTATCGTTTACTTAGCACACTCAATAAACTGTAACGCCTGATGCGCAGCCAAACTCAACTTTGCAGCCTTGATACACAAATAACTATTTTACATATACATCCACCGATATTGGGCAAAGTCCATTTATACATTTATCTATCACGATGTAAATGTCATGTGTTGGCTAAAGTCACTCGCTAGATAACAATCACCAAGTTCTGGGAACTAATGTCGATCAATACGCGGAACTCGAACTACATCAAACAGCTTGTCTTTATCCATCCATCGCACTAGTTTAGCTTAAGTCTCTACAATTTGACGATTATGTAAATTTTCTTCGCACTTCCTGGGAAATCATCATGTAAAACTTCTTCAGACTGCAGAAACCATTAGATCCTTTTGGCTCGTTACGTATATACGAAGATATAACATCTTAGTATTTAATTTATATTTTATGATTTTACATTATTTTTCTTGGTGCATCTTCAAAGAAGCACACTATATTCACAGATTGGCTTTTGAACTCGCTTATGTATGGACAAGTTTGAACGTTTTTCAGTTGGGCCAATGCGTAGTCGTTTAAATAAAAATACAAAACATATTTAAATCGTTTAAAATAGCTTTAAATTTTTCTGGTTTTTTGAAAAATCAAAACTTTTTCGTTTTTACATTACGATTTTGTTACATAAAATAAAATATACGATTCATTTTTGTTTCAATATCTAAGGGTGCGTTCACAAAGAAAGCTGGTTGCAAGCGCTGGCCGGCGCTGACCGGCGCGAGAAAAAGTTTTCATTGTATCAAGTTAGTGCGTTCAGAGACAACGCTTGTTCCGACTTCCAAGCGCCTGCTACAAGCGCTGACCGGCAAACAAGAACTTTTGATACTTTTGATACTGCTGGTAGCAGTCAAGTCGCTGACAACTCGCAGTGAAAACTACATTTTTTATCTTATAATGGTTTTTAAAAACTATTTGTATAGAATTATTATATGGTAAATGGTTATTAAAACAAATAGTTTCAAACATATTAAAGACTTACCTCATACAAATAACTAGCCGTTCTTCCGAATGAATTGGTTGCTTTTGCCAGTTTCCGCAGGATTTATCCAAATTAGTTTCAATTTTCTTGAGGATATAATTGAATGTGCTCAACTCCATTCTCAATATAAGAAAAAAAACTTACAATATTAATTGAGGAAACAGATGGTGGTATTCACCACATCTTCCTCTTCCGCGCTTAATTTCATGTACACCGATTCTCTTTCGGTGCACTTTCAAATCTACATGTGCAAGCAAAAATTATTCTTCATCACTTGAGAAAGTCATTCTCGGAATGAAAGTTGCAAGCTTTTGTTGTGAACACCCAAAACTATTCACAAGGACTTGCAAGCGCTAGGAGCAAGCGCCTAGAAACAAGTAACTTGCAACCAGCTTTCTTTGTGAACGCACCCTTAAGGGGGCGCTTCCCTGCCCGCCATATTGAATCTGATTCCCATAAGAGCAATGCTACAGAATAAGTCATTTTTTTCCGTTAATTCGTGGAATAAATTTAAAAATTTGGTTTCATTTTTAAGTACTGTCATATGCGGATGTTGATTGCCGAATACATTTTCAGAAACCGTTTTATTGTTTTCATAAACGTATGATATAAATAGTAAAAAATAGTAAACTTTATTAATTTTTTTCTCAGTTGCAAAAAGAGATATTGCAAAAATCCTTAGCAATCAACACCCACGATCTATTTTACTTAAAGAAAAAAATACAGCTTTCGTTTTTTAAAAAAAACAGCACAAAAATATGCTTAATAGTGAAGGTATGTTTTGGTTATTTAACATTGAAATTGGTACCCTATATCGTAGTTTTGAATGTGGAGAGCCGAGCCTTAAGATACTACTGTATGAAATAATTCGTCCTCGCAGCTGAACCGCTGACGTGAGTTGAGCGAATTTCCAAAATAATTTTGTATAAACTTTATTGTTTCAACCAAATATTTGGGAAATTGATCTACTCAATCAGGCGAAATTTATTACGGAATATATTAGTAGAATTTGTTTGCACCTAAGCCTCCAGCTTCGACTAAAACGCTCCTTCGTTCCACTCGCAGCGGAAAAACTCGCTTTGCGAGTTTGCACCTCGACCTTGCGATCTCGGGTTATGGATTGCTTCGCTTCGGTCGCATCGTACAAACTCGGCCGTCGGCCTCGGATCAAAGGCCTTACGTGGATTTGACCCACCTTTAGTATTTTTAACCGATTTTCGGGTAACCAAGCGAGCTATAAGGTCGTGTAAAAAAACGTTCAGAATAATATCCTACGTTTGATTTTTTATATAAAACCCTAAAAACGTTTCGTTTTAGTACGAAACATCAAAAGTAGTTATTCCGGTTGTTGCATTTTTGGCTAAAGAACTCGTCCAAGAGACGTAGACAACCAACGTGTGTACCAAATTTGGACCCAATCGGACTTAAAATGCGGCCGTTAGAGTGCGAACACATACTAAGGTGTCTTACAAGCCCCACCCTCCCCCTTTAACTTTTGTGTTTGTTAAAATAAACAAATATCTTTTGGGGAACGATATTAACTTAACCCAAAGTATCTTTCGAAGCAATCGGAAATTTCGAGTGTCCCCTAAAAATGGGGGATTTTGGGGGCAACTAAATATTTTTAAATGGGAAGTATGGTCATGTGATACCTCATTTTAAAGGTCTGTTTAAGACTAGAAAAATGACACAAAGAAAATAAAAATCGGACCTCCCAAAACAAAATGGCGGCCCCAAACGTGTTTAAATAAATCGAAATAAAGTTGCTAATATCTAGAAAAAAAAGAGTTTTTAGAAAAAATTTCAAGAATCAAAACATGTTTATTTCAAAGTGTTTGACCTAAAATATTGCTTTCAAATCGATTTCGTAAATTTTATTTTTTACAACATTTTCTAAGATGTTGGAATCGACTTAAAATTTACGAAATCGATTTGAAAGCAATATTTTAGGTCAAGCACTTTGAAATAAACATTTTTTGTCTCTTGAATTTTTTTCTAAAATCTCTTCCTTTTCGAGATATTAGCAACTTTATGACGATTTATTTCAACACATTTAGGGCCGCCATTTTGTTTTTTGTGGTCCGAATTTAATTTTCTTTATGTCATTTTCCTAGTCTTAAATAGACCTTTAAAATGAGGTATCACATGACCATACTTCCCATTTAAAAATTTTGAGTTGCCCCCAAAATCCTCCATTTTTACGGGACACTCAACATTTCCGATTGTTTCAAAAGATACTTTGGGCTAAGTTAATATCGTTCCCCAAAGGATATTTGTTTGTTTTAACAAACACAAAACTTAAAGGGGGAAGGTGGGACTTTTAAGTCAACTGGTATACATAATAATAGTCATATATAAAAAATGCCCAAAACGTATCAAGTCTCCCTATAAGGGTCACTGCTATAGCTCATCTTTCCTATGGAAATTCGCTTAAGTTAATGGGCAATCAAACATGGAAAATAACATGAAACCTACTTATTAACAAATTAATAACCTGCTTTGATGCTATGTTAACAATATCATTTTCCAGAACTTTGTTGTACATTACTTTGAAACGAAGCAAGGTACTAAGCTCTAGTTTGCACCATTCTGTTTTTCTTTTAATAAGTTTTCAATGGTGTATTACATGACCTACCTTTATGTTTGAAATTTGTAATCCCCCATAAGTCCCAAAAAATCCTACAGGTTCAGATATGTAAATCAAATGTACCTGTTATGCAACACACATGATATACAGGGTGTTTACAAACTCACTGGAAAAATGTTGTGTATTTGTTCCATAGGTCAAGACAATCAAAAAACGTCATGTAAATATGGGTCTGATATGCCTAGTTTTCTGTATGTCCGTCTGTTTGTGTTTTTTACAAATTATGTTATAACTTGAGTACTATTTTAGATAGAATCTTCAAATTTGGCACGAACGTGTACCTTGGTATTTCAAACAAGTGTATAAAATATCGTTTAACCTTAGTTACATTAAAAGCTATGCCATTTAATTACTCAACATTTACCGATTTACTTCAAATTTGGTACCAAAATAAACAGACGATCATGAAACACAAAGTTATGTGATTTATTTTTATATTTTCTTGTTATAAAAAAAGTTTGCATAACGCTACTATAAACAATTAAAATTCAGGTAGGTGTGGAGCGGAAACCAGTCTACCGTGCTGACCCTCCGTAGGCTTGAACTTCCGCCTCAATCTGAGTTGAATTTGACTATAGTGCAAATTTTGTACGATATTTATTTCAGTAAATGTCTCATTACTCAGTTATTTATTATCCGATTGTAGCAAATAAAGTATGATTTTGTCGTCTTAAAATTCTACATTTGTTATACTGGTAAAAAAATTTTATAAAAATTACGGTTTTCGTGAAATTTAACATCAAAGATTTTAAATGGCCATCTTGAAAATGTTTAAGATATCGTAACGAAATTGTATACACTTGTTTGACCTACCAAGGTACATTCGTGCCAAATTTGAAGTTTTTATCTAAAATAGTACTCAAGTTATAAAATAATTTGTAAAAAATACAAACAGATGGACAGACAGAAAACTAGGTATGTCAGACCCATATTTATATGACGTTTTTTGATTGTCTTGACCTAAGGAACAAATACACAAAATGTTTCCAGATAGTTTGTAAACACTCTATATACAAAGTTTTGTTAACTTATTTTCAATAAAAACAAATAACAAATTGGGTTAAAGGGACTTAATGAACACTCTGTATAAATGTAGGTTTAATTTTGAAGACTTTTTAAACTAATATATTTAAAGACTAACCTAAAATTATATTTTTTTATAACTTGAATAACATTGTCAGAATCACTAAAAAATGTTACTTTTATCACTTTCACTTTATTTGTTTAATTATACGCTATAGTAATTCTGCGATAAATTATGCCCAGCCATTTTGATCACTAACTCGAACAGAAAACAATATATGAAAAGGCTACTGACGTCGCAATTCAATCATTCTGCTACAATCGGTCTTTAATTAAATGATTCAATACTCAACCTAGCAATGCTTAATGCTATCGTAAACGTTTCACAAACATCGTAAATTGTTTTACAGTTAGTGTGTAACTAACAAATAAAATGACTATGTATGCAAATCTTTTCTCTGTAGAATATAATAATATAGTCAAAGAATTTACATTAATATTGGAAATTAGAAGAAGACTTGGAGAAATATAAATGAGTAAATAAATACTAAAATCACTCTGAGGACTCAGTCCTAAGGGAAATGCGAGAGAATGCGTTGGAATGGTTCTTGAGATGAAGAACAAGATATACAGTTCTAATAAAACCTGTTAATTCTATTAAACACGGCAGCTGAAACTATTCGGCGACAGCTGTTGGGGCGTATATCTCTTAAAGTTTTCGTTTTACCTTCATTTTATAGTTTGTTTTATGCTTTCAGTGGCGATTAAAGTTTTTTTATTTTCTCTATTAGCGCGAGAATTTCCAGTTAAGCGAAATCCTTTTAGACTTGCATTAAGGAAGATTGAAAACGTAAACTTAACCTAACGTGAAAGCAATCACAAGCTAATTCAATTTAAATGATCAAATATGTTAAAGATATATCGATCGAGATAACATTACTTCTCGGTTTTAGCTCTGCGGTTGACTTCAGTGTATAGACTTCGGTGTATAGACGGTGTATTATTATACACTCGTTTTCTACTTGAAGAGTGTATCCAGTCATTATTGACCCAAACTTCGCCAGGTTCCTAAAGGGCACCGTTTCATTCAAACGGTCGTATATACATTGGGCCTAGAAAATATAGTTCCGAATTTCACCATTTCTATAGGTGGAAATAAGAAAAGTGTTTACACAAATATAGGTCCGGAAAAGTTTAGTTTTCTAATTATCCGCCATTTTGTTTAATAAATACTTAATATTTTGTAATTTTACAAAAATTGTATTGTCTTATTGTGCATTCTTTTGACAATACTTGTGTGAAGTTTTATGCGTATCTGACCATATTTTCTTTAAAAAATAAAAACAAAAATTGTTATTTATATTTTCTCTTACAAAGCATAAAATACTTTTTATCTATTAAAAAGTTATATTTATTTATTACGTACAAATATTATAAACATTGATATAATGTGATACCTATATATATGAGATTTTCTAACAAAGACCTACTTGAACGATGCTCTAAGGGTAAAACTCAATACGACAACGAGCCCTTACACGGGTGAAATTGGAGCAAATGCCCAAAAACAATATTCACAGCAAGAAGGAGAGTTGAATCAGCTGTTGGAGAAGCAATTTGTGTGTATAATCAAGCATATTTTTTTAACAGTAACACAGCTTCAAACTGGATGTAAAATGTCTCCGGGAAGAAATACCTCCAAATATTCTGCCAAAAAAGACTCGAAACGGTTACGCGCGAAGAAAGAAATTACAACAGAAAGGTACCTACAAAAACTATAGGAAGTTACTGAAAAGCAGACAGATTACAGAAGAACAAGAGAAGAAAGCAAAAGAAGGTGCTACATATATGGAGTAGGCGAGATCTAGTGGGGAAAAAGAAGAGTTTTGTGTGTTCATGCATTTTGGACGCGATTTATCGGAAATCAAGGTTTTTGTAACATTTTGTTGAATAACATGAACATTTTGTGAGCTAGGTTATTGAACTTTTTACCACACCCTTATACCATGTACTAATTTTAATGGTATAGTCATCCTCGTACACTATCAAACATGTGTATATTTTAAAATAATTTTGTAAAAAACTTCGTCGGATTTTCAACTTTTTACAAAAATTCTCTGCTGAAAAAAATACAAAACTATAAATCATAAAATTTTTGACTTTTATTAAATTAAAACTGGGAAAACATTAATTAAATAATTTGGAATACAAATTAAAACTGGGATTTCGATGATTTTGCCGAGGCACTTTTGAAGCGATATAACTCAAAAAGTACTTAATGGATTTGGCTGGTCCTTAATTTTTTTTAAAAGTAATGCAGTCTACTAACAATTTAGGTAGAATTATGTCGATACACCTCAAATCGTTTTTTTATTTAACTTAGCAATTTGTTTTATTTATATTTACTGTTTTACAAATTATTTTTTAATTTATGATGTATGAAAGTTGCGGACATAAATCTACCTAATTATTTAACTAAAGATGTATAGAGTAAGTGGTAAAAATTTGAATAATGTACTTCATGTGATTCTTGAGAAATATCGAATTTAGTCTCTAAAATCATGAAATTCTCACATTTCGGGAAATGGCGATTGAATGAAAAAGTGCAATACAAAATATGGATACAGTGAAAAATGGTAAAAATGCCTAGGTAAATAAAGCTTTTATGTGTTTATACTTAATATTATTTCTGGTTATTTGTTAGAAAGGTTATTCATAATAATATAAAAAATACAGGTAAGCGAAAACATAATAATTATACAACCAGACTGCAATTTGGACTGACTTTTCTTCTTCGCAGCGTTGTTTACATTTTATTTTTATGGTATATATGTAAAGAAAAAATTACTTCTATTGCATTTTTCATGTGTATTAGGACCTGTAAGACAAAAATATGCAAAAACCGTTTTTAAAAATTTGATGGTTTTTGCCCAAATTTGGGGGTTTCAGTAGCGAATCCCGTTAAAGACAGACACCAAATTCCGAACCTATCCTCTAAAAATGAAATTTTAATAATAAATAAACAAAACATATTTCATCGAAATCGACTCATAAAAACATACATGTTTTTTTTTCTTTAACTGGTTGTGAAAATTTTGAGATTATCGGTCTTCCTTCTTTAAATTATACCACAACCGACGGACATCATTCCGGAATAACATACCTAAAAGATGAAAAACTCGAGGGAAATTAAAAAACGCCGTCTCGTAGTACGCACGACTACGTACTGGGAAAGTGAAATGTATGAATATCAATGCATTTAACGGAATGGAATTACAGAGATATCCAGCGAACTAACTGCCATCGTTCTAACTGCGGTTGTGGGTAACTCTACTGGACAATTTGATTCACTGATCGCTTCCTGAATTTAAAATCTGATTCTCAGTCTTGGATTGGAATAGTAATTAGCGTAACGATGGGGAATTTGAGCGATTGCGGTAACTTTAAATAATAGTGTTTGCAAATGTGTGCTTTATTGAAAGACATTCAGTAAAACGTTGATGTTTTGGCGTTGTGAATATAATACATTACGTACTTTGTGCCGGTCTCTCTCTAAACCAGTGGTTAAAAAAATGGGTGCCCCAAGGGTGCCGCGAAATTTTTGAACCTTGATTGGTTTGGCCTGTGCAGCAATTGTGAGAAGCAGAAGAGGAAATAAGAAAGATTCCTTTGTCATGACACCATCTAATTACACACACATCGATTTGGGTCGTACGAAAAAGTTCGTACGACCACATTCCAATAGTGGCGCGAAGAAATCAAAGTGTCCTTACACACTCATTGACCCTCAAACGGCACTGCACGATCGACGTGTAGCGGTCGTCCATTGCCTCTGCTAGAGTGGTCGTGAATAAAGTGGCGTACGTGATCAAATGCACGACTTCACAGGCATCGAATTTTGTGCGTACGTCCGCATGTCTAGTTGCGTTTCGACTGCCATCTGGGAAGTGTTGAGGTTTAGGTCAGTCAGTTTGTGCCAGTTCTTTGCTACAGTGCTAGTCATAAATGTTTGGTGAATTAATATTTTTAGTTATTTGTTTTTAGCGAATTTCCGTAGGAAAAATGAGCTATTGCAGTGGCCCTTATGGTAAGACCCAAGGTCGGGAGTAGCAAATTAGCACCGACCATGGTCCCCAGAACACGTTTTGGGGTGTCATTAAAAATCATATATATATATTATTAGGAAGTAACTATTTTTTTAAATTTTCCTACGAGAATGAATTTGTTTTTGAGTTTTTTCTACAAATATAAATGTAGGATGTTATTCTGCACATTTTGTTTTTTTACGCGACCCTATAGCTCGCTTGGTTACCCCAAAATCGATGAAAAAGTAAAATACCATAGAAGTGCCCGGTTCAAAGCCATGTGGTGGATTCTACTGTGAGGTTGGCGTGCGAAGCATGCAATGCATTGTATATTGAAGATCCTCTCAATACGGGGGTTGGCGTACGAAGCACGCAATGCTTTGTGTATTGAAGATACTCCCAATATAGCGGAATGGCGTGCGAACCATTTTGCAGCTATTCAGCACCGTCGTGAATAGACCTATTTCCCAAATTGTTGGTTGAAACCCTAAAACATAGGCCAATAAACTTAATTTTGGAAATTTGTCGGCGGTTCAGCTGTGTGGTCGAATTATTTTGAGTTTATACAGTAGTGGGTTTATAAGTTCAATCTGTGTTTTGTTCTGTTTTTGTGAAGTTCTGTGTATTCTATTAAACAATGGTTGAAACTATTGCCAAGCAACTCCTTATGTCATTAGTACAAGCAGGCCAGTTCTTCTCATACTGATACTCTTGCAAGATGACAAGCCAACTGAAGCAAATTATCGTGAAAACTACTAAAATCGATGTGTGTGTAACTAGCCTAAGCGATCGTATTGGTGATCTATGAGTTGATATTGAAAAATCAGTTATAAACAGAATAATCGAATCAAAATCATTTAGTTTGCAGTTGGATGAGTCTACTGATATTGGTAAAGCACAATTACTTGTTCACTCGATTTATCGAAGATGATGAATTTTGGTGAATTTTTATGCTGTACAGAATTTGAAACTACGAAAGGAAAATATGTTTTTGATGTGATGAATACATATTTTAATACAAATGGTCTATCTTGGAAAACTTGCGTGGGTATATTTTACGGTGCCCCTTCAATGGTTGGAACTGTAAAAAGATTTGTTTCATACGCTACAAAGGAAAATGAAAACATTGTAACAACTCACTGCTTCCTGTTAGCTTAAGACAAATTATTGCTGAATATTAATAATGTTAGAGGAAATCATTATTATTTGATATTCATTTTTTTGGTGCCAAGTCACAAATACATATAATATATTAATTACCTTGTAGGTCCATCTTGTGACTTAAATTGAGTTGATTCTTGACTAGTTTCGGGGTCTTGACAACACCCAGAGAAGTACATCAAACATAAAAAAAACACACAACACATACACTAACACAAATAAATATCAATGTGTCTGACACCGTAGTGCACTTAGTCATGTCTGTCGGAATACTGCCAGCAATAGCTAACAATCCAGCTGATAACGACCTCTGTTGGGAGCTTTTAAATAATTTAAAGCCGTATCATATCGGCAGTACTCCGACAAACATGACTGAGTGCACTACCGTGTCAGGCACGTTGATATTTATTTGTGTTGTGTATGTGTTTTTTTTATGTTTGACGAGCTCCTCTGAGTGAAATAAATATTACCTGATGATGGAGTCAAGACCCCGAAACTAGTCAAGAATCAATTCAATTGACGTCACAAGACGGACCTACAAGGTAATTGAATGTATTATATCATTATAATTGTTAATTTTAACAAAGTTAGACTTAAAACAAGCCTTAATTTGATGTATTATTACGAAAGGTTTCTTAGTTACTTCTCCATATATTTTCTAACTGTAAAAATCAAAGAGTTACAGGAGTGCCGTGACTTTTGTTTAATAATTTTAGTGTGCCGCCAGACAGAAACGTTTAAGAACCACTTCTCTAAATTACACTGACTTGAGTGTATGCATTACTACTGGAGTAAATGCGTGGAACTCAGTGAATGGAATCGACCTTGAGAAGGGTGGCCTACGTTTTTACTAATGGCGGTGTTTTTTTTTTTTTTATGATCGCCATATTCATAGAACAGTTAATTTTGCATACAATTGTAATGTGTAAACACTATAATAAAGTGCTATAATGAAAAAGTATTTTTGATTTATCAATTTCCCCCTCCGGAATGGGGTGGGGGGTGGGGGGGTAGGGTGGGGGTTGAAAGGGTACAAAAACTGTTAAAGAATTGACGTTTTTAAGAAACATTAATTGGGAAAGTTGTATCTAAGAAAATAATTTTTTTTAAGACCCCCATATGACCTTTTAAGGGCTTTAGATTCCGTGTTATAGAACAAATAAGACAAAAACATGCTAGAAACTTAAAATTTGGTACAAAGCCTCTTTTTGGCATATGAATGAAAGTAAATACTTCACGCCCTCGCCCAGGGGGTTTTAAAAGGACAAATAACAAAATCCTATCTTTTGCCTTTTGTTGAAAACCCCCTTTTTATTGGGGGATATTGTTTTTCAAACAAAATTTTCAGAAGTTGTCGTTTATGGCATCACCTATATTTTGAGTTTTTTTGGTGGCATAAACCCGTTTTTGTATCCTTTCACCCCTCCCCCCCCCCCAGCCCCATCCGGATTGAGGAAATTGGTCGACTTTTGTCTACAATGTTTATTTCTTATTTATTTTATAATTCTGCTATTCTTTAAGTAGGACAGAAGTTTGTGAGTTAATTTGTATTTTCATTGGTTTCAGGTGGTCCGCAGTTGTCATATCTAAAAGTAAGTTTATTACTCAATATACCTAAATATGTTTAGTGCCAAATTAAATATTATGTGAAAATGTTTAAAAAAGAAATCCGAAACTCTTTTAAACTTATGAGTTTAGAAAATATGCCTTAAATAAGTTTCTTAGTTGTGAATTCCTGTGGATTCAATTATGCCATGTTTGTGGCGCTAAATCTTCTTTTAGAAGATGTTTCAGAAATAATTAAAGGGCTTAAAAGGGGAGATTTTGATGATTTGTATACTATGTAGGGTTCATTAAATTAAATTTAAGTTCCGCAAATTGTTTGCTGTCAAACAGAAATTAAAATCTACAAATTTTTCACGTAGAAATATGTGTTCTCTCTTTGACTTATTATTTAGTAATGATGGTTGACCTGTATCCAGTATTACTATTCTATATACTCACTGTCACAAACAACTTTATACCACTATTGTTTTATCTTTATATACAATGGATTTGTCTAAATTATACGTACAGTAAATCGTAGGTTTATATTTAGAATTATTATTATTTTAAGTTCATGTTATCTACAGCGTAAACAATTGATGCTCCTAATAGCCTTTATGATGTATGGTTAAACTTATTCGTACACAGATCAAGTCGTCTATTTTCATCCTGATTTTAGCCGCATAGACATTTTTAGTCGACAATAAAAATATATAACAAAATCGTCACATTTCAATCCAAGACCATTTCAATCCAAGAAAAGTCTTTTAATTTTTGTACGCCTATTAAGAAGCACAGAAGTCTCTGAGATAAAGGGGTTAAAAATGAATTTTACCTCGCCAGGCAAGCGCTCTTGCCACTCCACTCTTTTCGTTTATAGGTCCAATTGCGGAGTGAGCTCGGTCAGATTATAAGGTTTCGTATTTTTTCCATGACGGATTTTATATTTCCACTGCGCCAATAAGTAAAGTCCCGGTGAAACTGAAATAAATTGAATCAAAAATGAATAACGCGAAGCTGTACAGTTAAATACGGATGTAGACTTTATTTAGTGAGTGCAGTTCCGTGTCAGGCTTTATCCATTAGTATAATCTGTTTCCAGTGGATCAACGATGATGAGATAGTAAGAGGCTTATCAAGATTTTATCCAATCTTCTTTTACGTCAGAGTAAGCTACTTCTGCGTCGTTCTTGAAGAAATTACATCTTTGTTCATCCTTAAATACGTTTTGATTAATGGATGATCGAATTCCACATCCCGAAAGAATAACATCGAATTGTCGATTGATGGGGTTGTAGTTGGTCGCGTATTGTCCACTATTCAGAATACAAGTTGGAAGTAAAGACTACGTGTCAATTCGCAGCTAGTGTCGGAAATGCAGATCAAGAGTCTCCGGCATTTCTGGAGAGGATCAATTGAACAGGATGCAATCGAAGTCTTTGAGTGGCAGTTTCTTAGAAGACTCACCGATTAGACCGCGGTACTATAACCTAAATAGGAAGATCTAGTAGTTTTTGTATTTGTAGTTTTGTTTGGGGGTTTGTTCAGTAGGAATTGTTCTTCAAAGTCAAATAAAAGAGACTAATAGACCGTAATTAAAAGCAATGTTTTTCTTTTCCGGCGGACCATAGTGCCACCTTTTCAGCTTGGAGTTGAAGAGGACCAAGGTCACAAGTGGAGACCTAGCTTCACAACCCACGCCCACAATAGTGGACTGCGGATCAGTTGGGAATGTGTTGCCTTACTAGTCAATGAGGCAGGAGCGTTAGAGGTGTCGGAGACAGAATTTGTACGTACCTGTTACGCTCTGATACTAATATGACTAACTAGCTTCATTACTGATTACTTATTGGGATTTGTTAGTTTCATAGATTACTGTCAAACAGTTTAACTTACCCTTGAATTTAAACGCCCAAAAAGCACACGCATACTGAATTTCTTGCTTCATTTTGAATTTGGTAATGGAATTGGCAAAAATCCTTTCTTGGCTAACACCTACCCTCCAAGGTAGACCTACCTTCCAAATTTCAAGCCTATACATAGTTCCAGAGATTCTATGATGAGTTAGTCATTGAGGCAGATCTCTCAAATTTATATAGATAGGAGAAATAATTTGTTTTGCCTTTGAGGTTTATATCACGTTACATAGATTATTGTTGAAACACCTTTCCTATTTCCTGAGGTTGTATGAGTTTTGTTTTGCAGCCAATACTACCACGACGTAGTAGGACCAGTGTGATATGCACTGTAGATACTTAGAAGTAATGTATCTGTATTCGCTTCAGTACTCTTATATGTACTTCCTGTTCCTCAACACCGTGTACCATACATTACTATGGAATATACTGTCATGGCTTCGTCCCTTACTCGCTCTAATTCCAAATCCATTTTGGCATGTACAAAAATCCTTCAAAATCGAGGGCTTTTACGAATACTTCTTCTTTGATTGCTACTCTTTGGGTGTACTCCACCATTCTGTGTTAGTGGTCGAAATAGATCTATTAGTGAAATAAAAAATGGGAATACAAAAAGCTGATGATAGAAACGAAAGCATAAATAAATGTCAAGCAAGATGGGACATGGAATATGAAACAGGTTCCTGGATGAAAAGGTTAATCTGATGTTAGAGAATGGATTGATCGTAGACCTGGTGAAGTGGACTATTTTGTAAATATACGTGTAGGTTTAAGTTGATATGCTGTCCGGTATGTAAGTACTTTGATATTATTGATACTGCTGAACAGGCACTATTTCAGTGTAGTAGATGGAGCGTAGAAAGGGAGGCATTAAACAAGAAGATGGGATGCAAATTGAACGTATCAAACGTCATCACGGAAATAATTAATAGCGAAGAAAAGTGGCTGATGGTGGCTCATTTTATCAAAATCTTTATAGTACAGAAACAGGTTGACGGCATGAAAAAGCAGGGACAAACGTAAAGTATCCTAACACTGAGAAAATGATTAACTAATGTTAATGTAATATTACATGTTAGCCCACGATTGGGAGATAATTAACATGCACCAAGTTAATTAATTGATGAAAGGAAGACTTCCAGGCGCTATCCTGAAGTAATGTTTACACAGTCCTAGATTAGTGTCAAAGGTAATGGGAAGGTTTTAATGGATGCAAGCTGGGGATCCGTTTCCTGGTGTTGGCTGTCCAGGAAGAAAACAAGTGTTTTGGTTCGGAGAAAAAGGATATCTACTTACCACTGCTTTTATCCGGCATTTTCATGGAACTGGCATACATCCTTCCTTAACGAGCACCTACCATACAAAGGGACACTACCAACCAAATTTCAGGTCGGTAAGGATTTTGACTCCAAAGATTTTGCGCTGAGTGGGTCAACGAGAGGGATCTCCCAAATTTGTACTGGAAAAAATCCACACCTTCTTCTATTTCAATAACAGTGTTTCACCAAAATGCAGAATGTAGACCTATTGTACAAATATTTTCATTTAAAATTAATTTTATCGCAAAAAGTGGTCAGTAAGTAAGTGATACAAAGCTGTGACACATACATGCACAGACTCGACGAAAATAAATACTCCGTTATATTGCAGAATCGTAAAAATACATCACGAAAACACAAAATTGCATACTACACATCACCCCTTAAAGCAACAAATATGATTTATTCAGTACTGCCAACCCTATACACGATCTATAACCACAATATACAACACCAAGGGGAAGTTGGCTACCCTGAGTTATAAGCTTCAGGGTCACATCATTGTGCGACTAATAAATTTATGGCCTGGTTGCGAACACTGTAATTACCTTATGCAAATTCTACCGCAAAAATACGGCCAAGATTTAATTTCGCTGCGAAACTTTTATAAAGGGGTGAAGTTATGCAAATTACTCTTTCTTTCTTTAAGAAACTGATTCTGTCCGTAAAGAGTTTAATATTGGATTAATTATAGGTATCGTGTGTTTACTTACAGTCGGGGAAAGAATTCAGCTCGCTATTATCGATATATTTATTGCCTATAACAAGATTTTAACACGCATTTGTCCAACACATTAGTGCCATGTGATAGTAGAGATTCGTTGAACTAATTGGTATAAATTTGCTCCATCAGGCAATAAAGGGAAACACCTTGAAAGGGCAGTATTTCCACAGTGTAAGCTGTATTTTAACTCACATTATTTTGTTCTTACTGTATAATGTGAAGACTGCATGAAGTTTACTAGAAATAAAATTTCGTGAACATAATTTGATATGTGTCCTAGACGTTTCTGAACGGTTTTATTATTTTGTTGGTGAAATATTCCAATATTATTAAAAGTTCCACATTTAATAAGTTAATGTACATTTTCGGAAAGGTTTGGAACGGCACATATTTGGTTGTAAAAGGATGTGAGAAGACATTCGAGAAGAAGGTTCTTTCTTGTAGCAGTTTCATTCGCTCGTATTAATTTGTTAGTCCTTTTTAACAAATTACTATTATCTTTTATGCTAAATTTAAATCACTCGTGAAACATGGAGGAATCGACGTAGAACAAAACCTACCAAAGATAACTTAGGTGTATACAATACAAATATATTAATTTGCCAGAATATTTTTTTACAACAAAAATGTACAAACCCTGTACAATCTTTTTTTAACTAAAATATTTTAAATATACTAAAACATGAACATGAAAAAAGAAACACAATAATTATTACAAAATTTAGGTAAAAAAACTATAAGGATTCATCATTAAATTAATATGGCAAGTACCTCATTAGCCTAAGATGAGTTGAGGTACTTTCATTATTTTTAAACTAATAAATAAAATAAAATTGCAGAAGACAGTTGCTCACAAAATATTTATAATTACAATAAAATTCACTATAAAAAATAAATTAAGTTTTATTATTTACTTTAAAAAATATTCCTCAACCTGTTCCATATTAAATGTAAAGAGCCATTGTTTTAACTCTTTAGAAAACCCTACAAGACTGGTGGTACTGCTAATATGCATCGGAATTTTAATGGTCATTGGGTCAACATGTTCTCTCTAAAAAAAGGTTTTTCAAAAATTTTACTTAATCTTAAAAATGTGGAAAAGCCGATCCTTCATTCCCAGCTCTGTAACAGATAGTACTGTTGATTCGGATCAAATGCATTTTGCAGATTTTTGAGATATTCTGTGCTCCATGCACAGACTTTGGCTACGGGGCGTGGGAGTGTCGTATTGCTGGGTTCCGGGTCACGCCAGTATACATGGAAACACTAAAGCAGACCTAGCTGCTAAGGAAGCCACTTCCTTACAGCCTAGCGTGAGTAGAGTAATGTCGTCCGACTTTATGTCCTCTGTAAAACAAGCCCTGTTTAGACAGTGGGAAGAAGAGTGGGTAGCAGTACAAGGAAATAAACTCCGGCAAATTAAAGATACCGTTCGGCCATGGATATCCTCAAACTGCCAAAGCCGTCGAGAGGAAGTGGTGGTTTCTCGCCTACGCATTGGCCATTCTGGGTTAACCCACGGATTTCTGATGCGTCGGGGGATCCGCCGCTTTGTCCTTACTGCTTAAACCTTCTTTCAATTAAATATCTACTTCTAGATTGTGAAAAGCTGAAACATGTTCGGAAGAGGTTTTGTCTACCAAATTGCATTCAGAGGATGCTGGGTGATGACCCCCAAACCATTAATATGGTGTTAGCATTCCTTCATCGGTTGAATGTAATTGGAAACATTTGAAACAACATACATTTACGTAACTTAAATACCATGTTTAGATTTATTACTTGTTATGTTAATTAGAGTTTTATTCATTGTTATGTTACAGGGCCCTTTACAACCCTGTGACAAGTTGTTAGTGTATAATTATTGTTGTTATCGTTGTTGTTTTTTTTATAGTGTATCGTCTGTAGTGTGTGTAAATTAAAAGTTTAATTTTATACCCGTGTGTGATTGTATGAGCATTATATGAATGCTCTTCGTTATCCAGGCGATGATAACCACCCAGGTTTTTCGCCTTTAAACCCCAAAAAAAAAAAAATGCATTTACACTCAATGTGCAAAGCAACCAACTTATCAAGTTTAGAATCAGTTTATTATTCTTTACAATTAATGTTCTTTTGGTTAGGTTACCAAAATAAAAGGATTACTGTATTATAATCCAAACAGCTCAAATGGTCAAAATACGGTGATTTAATCCCAGCCCTATAACAGACAAAACAGCTGATTTGAATGAAAAGCTTAGCTACACCATTCTAGAAGTCAACCAACACACGTTTGTCGAATGCATTTACATTCATAGCCGTAGCAACGAACTTAGCAAATATAGAATCAGTTTATTATTTTTCATAACCAACTTTTTTAGGTTAGCTTAACAAAATACTTACTAAAAACAACCCTATAATTTAAACATCTGTGACATATTACAAATAAAACAGTTGATTGGGATTAAAAGCTTAACATAGTTTTAGGTTAGGGCTACACTGAACCAACACACGTTTCCTGTAGGTATATACATTTATTCCCATAATAACCAATTTGGTAAATTTAGAATCGGTTAATTTATCATACCTATTATATAAAACATAATTAAAACATGTTATTCACGCAAAGACTCTGGCCCTATTACGAATGCTTCAGGTCACCGCTATCCCCACCACCCTACACCGATTCAAGTGCCTCTGTCCTCATCAATCGTTATTTCCGTGAAAATACCAGGGTATTGTTTAATCTATTCACATTTGTTTCGCCGAGAGTCGCCGTGAAGGTTCGTGAGCGAAGCGAGCAAGGGCAGAGCCCACTAGTAATATACCAGGTGTATTAAAAGTTCCACGAAAAGGAAGAGTTTTTAGAAAAGATTTCAAGAAACAAAAAATGTTTATTTCAAAGTGCTTGACCTAAAAAATTGCTTTCAAATCGATTTCGTAAATTTTATTTTTTACAAAATTTTCTAAGATGTAGGAGTCGATTTAAAATTTACGAAATCGACTTGGAAGCAATTTTTATGGTCAAGCACTTTGAAATAAACATTTTTTGTCTCTTGAAATTTTTTCTAAAAACTCTTCCTTTTCGAGAATTACCAACTTTATGTCGATTTATTTCAACACGTTTAGGGTCACCATTTTGTTTTGGGTGGTCCGATTTTTCTTTTCTTTGTGTCATTCTCCTAGTCTTAAATATACCTTTAAAATGAGATATCACATGACCATACATCCCATTCAAAAATTTTGAGTTGCCGCCAAAATACCCCATTTTTAGGGAACAGTCAAAATTTCCGATTGCTTCAAAAGATACTTTGGGCTAGTTAGTAACGTTCCCCAAAGGATATTTGTTTGTTTTAACAAACACAAAAGTTAAAGGGGGGGGACTTTAAGACACCTGGTATAACATACCCCAAACCAAAAATTGGACTTTCGGTGCACTAGGATTTGAAAAATAATGTTTGTGTTGAAGCAGCAAGGTGTTGGCGTGGTCATCTTTATTAGAGATTACATTTTCGAGTCAGATTTTTTCAAAGGACTTTCCAATAAATACCATACAATGGATAAATTTTATGAATTTATCTACCGGGTTATAAAGTAGAAACGCAAACCCTACTGTAACAGTACAGCTAACCACTATTGCCAGTCGTGTGGTCAGTTCGTATAGATCAATATTGTAACCTCTCTTATCGTTTATTCCAGCCTTTCACTCACAATTGTACGCTTCAGCTTCTGCGGTTTTAGTGTTCAACCTTGCGTATTATAATATTCAACATCCACCTGTCTATCTAAAGCTTTATATTCAGGAAAACAATGCTGTTTTCAATAGCGACGGCTTCGTTAAATATTTAATAAAGTACAACACGTTATATTTTTCCGTTAGTGACCTGTTTTTGTTCCGTCTTTGAAGCGTTTCGTGATTTCGTTCCCATCATCAGAAATCCCTCCTTGATTGAAGGAAGTGAAAACATTGAGTAAAAAGACACAAACACTTAAACAACAACACATTTAAAATACACACCTTATGGCTACCGTACGTGTACTGTCTGAGCGCACTCAAAACTATTATTTGCCGCTGGCTTTCTGGATACTTATCGCTGTGTCGTATATAGCGTTCGAGTCGAAATTCAATTGGTCGTTTAATAATTGGGGTTCATTAGCGAATTTCCATAGGAAAAATTAGCTATTGCAAGGGCCCTTATGGTAAGACCCAAGGTCGGGAGTAGCAAATGAGCACCGATCATGGTCCCCAGAACACGATTTGGGGTGTCATTAAAATCATATATTTATATGTGTATGTGTGTGTGTGTGTGTTCGCACTCTAAGGCTAACAACAGACGAGGCACCGGTGTACGGGACACTGTCCCGGTGTCCCAGCTTCTCGCGGGGAGAGACACCGTAGAGCCACAGAATCTGGTAGCGCGCTACTCAGTGTCTCATCTGTTGACACACATTTGATTGATAGTATATTTAGTGTCCCGTACACTAGTGTACCGTACACCGGTGTCTCGTCTGTTGTTAGCCTAACAGCCGCATTTTAAGTCCGATTTGGTCCAAATTTGGTACACACGTTGGTTGTCTACGTCGCTCGGACGACGAGTTCGTTAGCCAAACAAATCCGACAACCGGAGTACGTTTTTTGGCCTGAAGTAACTTTTTTTTTAGAGTTTTTTTTTCTACAAATATAAATGTAGGATGTTATTCTGCACATTTTGTTTTTTTACGCGACGTTATAGCTCGCTTGGTTCCCCAAAAATCGATCAAAACGTAAACTACCATAAAAGTACCCGGTTCAAAGCCATGTGGTGGATTCTACCGTGGGGTTGGCGTGTGATGCACGCAATGATTTGTGGATTGAAGACACTCCCCAATACGGTTGTTGGCGTGCGAAGCACGCAATGCATTGTTTATTGAAGATACTCCCAATACGGGGGTTGGCGTGCGAAGCACGCAAAGCACTGGGTATTGAAAATACTCCCAATATGCGGAATGGCGTGCAAAGCATTTTTCAGCTATTCAGCACCGTCGTGAATTTCCCAAATTGTTGGTTGAAACCGTAAAACATAGGCCTATAAACTTAATTTTGGAAATTTGCTCAACTCACGTCAACGGTTCAGCTGCGTGGTCGAATTATTCTTGTTTTCTACTTTAAGTTCTTCATATATTTCAAAATCTTCTATTGCGTTCGTAAATTTACCTGTACTGCAAATCTTTTTATTTATTACAGCCAAAAGACATATATAGCATAGGCTACGTCCAATATAAATTAACATTAAAAATACACAAACACAATTCAATTTACACAAAGATAAGCAATCATAACTATTACACTTTTTAACAAGCAATAAAATCAAGCAATAACAAGCAATAAAAATATAATATTCCTAATTTAAATAGAATAATTAGTAAAAAAATACTACAACTTACAACAATTTTATAACAATCAAATTTTGAACAATTAAAAACATAGGCTATAAAAAATAATTTAAAACAATCGTAGATTACAACTAACGTTTAATTTAAAATTGAAGAACACATCGATGATTTCAAGGCCGGCTACAGTACACAGAACTCCTCAACAGAGTAAACAATAATCTAGACAATCTAGACTATAATGGCTGTCTAAGGTTGTTTTTGTAAAATATCCACATTTTTAATGTTCCGTGGGAGCTTATTTTTATCAGTCTAGCACCAGCTTAGAAAGGAAGTTTGCCGTATAGATTTTTTAGTCTGTGCTGTCTAGCACGATAATTATTAGCTTGCCTGGTTCTATAACTGTGTATATCTTTATTTTGGATATGATCACATTTAAATTTAAACTAGAGTATCACCTCATATATATTCTGGAGTGTAAGAACTCCAAGTTCTTTAATAGCTACCCTACATGACTTTTTTAAGGCCATAAGCCTTGTAGCCTTTTTTTTTTTTTGCTAGACAAAAAACTTTGCATTTTCCGAACTGACGAATATCCCGAAAGAAGAATTCTAAAGTACTACGGATATAAAAGACCATAGTAAGCTGTTAATAAAATAGTAGGATTGCAGTATAATTTCAAATTTCTAAGTATACTTATAGAAAGTTCTGCCATTTTAGATTAAGTTAAGTATTTTTGAATTTGTTGTATAAGGGAAAAATTACCAAAGAGTTGAAATATTTTGTGTTTCAGTTTTTTAATTTCTGTTTGAATTTAGAAGAGAATAAATTCAAAGTTTTTTTTTTATTTGCAGAACAAAATTAATTTGATTTTATATTACCTACTTGCACATCCAATAGTGTATCCCATGTTTTCAGATATTAGCACTTGGTTAAATTTACTAATTTTTGAGCAAATATATGCTGTGTGATCAACCCAAGTAACTTATTGTGAACACAAAAGCCTAAAAACTTTGCAATTTTGACCTCTTTAAGTACACTATCATCCAACATAACACCTGGTATCTGATTTGGCCTATGTTTCAAGTTATTGCCAAAGTCCGATTAACTGTGGTTTTCATCAGTTAAATGTCGCGCGTAATTGGAATTGTTACCCGAAACAGTCTTTTTGTGGCACGTGCTCTTTAAAACGTTCCTTGAACGCTCTTACCGTTTGGCCAATGTAGATTCTGTCACAGCTATCGCAGGTTATTTTGTAGATGCCCGTTTGATATTCGAAAGGTCTTTTGTTTTGGGGGTGGAGTAATTTTTCCACGGTAGTATTGGAGCGGAAGGTGATTCTCGTTTGGTGGAAGAATGCTACCGTATTCTGTTGACATAATAATTGACTTTGCTTTCAATTTTGGGTTTTTTTTTTTTGATTTGTTGGTGTGTTTTGAAAATAGTTTGTCATTTGTAGAAGTTTTGTATCCTTTTTTTGTGGCGATATATTTAATTATGTTCAACTCTTCCTGGCAATAGCTTGGAGCTTAAATTTTAGAAGTATTGTGATCAATATGAATCATGCTGTTGTAATCTGCAATTTTTTGAGATGGTGGATGTGGGCATCATAATGTATGGTGATATCGGTTGCGGTTGATTTCATGTAAATATTGAATTTCTGGGGATTTCTGATGATGGTGTAGACATCCTGAAACGAAGAAGTAACGAAAGAGGTCATTGATGGAAAAAAGGCATTGCACTTTATTGTACTACAATTAGAAACCTGGATACTATAAAATGAATGTATTATTCGAAGCCTTCATTAAAGTTAACCGAGTAAAATAATCAGTATAGGGATTTGGTTTGAAATTAATCCACACTATTTCTCAGATAAAGAAGTTAAGGATTTTTTTTTAAATCCCACTTTTCAAAAAACCTTATATTGCTATATGAACGTAATTTTTTAAGAATGTTCAAATACAAAAATGGTGAAGAAAACTTAATTTTTCCATCACCTACCTTATTTCCGCTCTTTCCCAGTCTCGTGGAACTTTTTTTTACTAACTTTTGTAATTCCATTTTACTTTTACTTTTTTTTTTCTAAACGCAGAATCAAAGAGAAATTACAAAATTTAATGGGAAATGGAATTGAAAACGTTCAAAACCTACCATTAAATTTAGCCAGATATTGCTTAGTAATTACTTTCACTTTAAACTGCACTCTAAATAATTAATTTCAAAAGTTTCCTCTCGATATCCGAATACTTTCAATACTTTTACTGTAATCCGAGCTTAAATTCTGTTCGGAGTTTGACTAAAAACAAAGTGTCTCACCCCTCCAAGCACTCAGTTTACGCCGAGTCTTCTAAGCGCAGTTATTTTTCCCCGTCAAAGCTTATCCTCAGCCTAAATCCGCTTTTCTTTTTTAAAGCGTAAATCCATTCAACAAACACTACTCTGCAAAGTCTTCCGTTCTATTATCTGATCGCGTCGACGACTGTGGGAATTGTCGAAGTAATGTGTTTTGGGAACTGAACTATTGCTTTGTCTTCCTTCTGTTATGTACAGTGAAACAGACTCTGACGCACATTGTACAACCCTGCGCACCAACATCGTCGATTGATTATGGACGCCTTTCCAAATATATTATATACAGGGTGACCAGCTTCGACTGTCCTAAACTTTACAGGGTTATTTGTCAGCTAAAAACAAGCAAATAATACAATATAACATGTGTCCTATCTCGATCTCTTTTCTGTCCGTCCGTCCGTCAGTATGTGATTTTTACAAACTTATATAATGATAAACGGTACCAGGAACTGGCACATACTTTCTCACAAACATATTTAAATTAATAAACAGATTCACGGTGACTTGTAGGGTGGGGTAGGATACAGTGACTAGATAGACAGTGTGGTCAACGGATGTCTTGTATTCTATTGGCTGCCCCATATTGTTTCCATTTTCCTGCTTACAGCAATGCTATTTAAATAGGAATTAGTTATTTTCTTGATATAACTGCTGTTATTTCATTGTTTTTCTTGCTTTTTTGTATGGTTTTTCCTAGTTTATATGATTTAATTATGAAGTTTTTTTAAATAGTTCAGTTGTAATTTAGTGTTAACTTAGTGAAAACTGAAATTACAGTCTATAGATAACTGGCCCTTTTAGTGGTTTTGACAGTATTAAGTACAAGTATTAAGAAGACAAAATGTAAATAGTGATGTAAACCTAAAATAAAGTTTGTATGCAATTATTTTTCATTATATTTATTATTTTCACTCCTCCCATTAACCTTTTTTCTGGCAAAGTTAATGGATGATTGCTCCTGAAGTACTCTTTCGATTCTTTCAGCAATAAAAAAAAAAAAAACTGTGTAGCCTAGGCCCTACATCTAAAATAATATTTAATAAGTTCTATTACATATCATTGTACTCAGGAGATTCTTCAGATTTATTTGGTATATATGTTTTATTACATTATAGGCCCTGGTCTACTTTTATCTCTTGTTAATGTAGGCTAATATCAATTGCTTGAGTGCGTGAAAACTATAACTAGGCCTCCCTATTTCTTTCTGTAATAGCTTATTTACAAAATAATGTGGTAGTCCTAATATATTTTTGTTTATAATAAATTAGGCTTCGTTGTATGCCTTTTTGGAACATATTTTGTTTGTTTTAACCTTTTAAGGTAAAATTTACAATACGCCTACTCGCCATATTTTTTCTTTTAAATAGCCTACTTACTAAATAATGTGTTTACTATATTTTTGTGTAGGCCTATTTAGAATATATTAGGCTTCATTTTATGCCTTGTCGGAAACATATTTTGTGTTTTTATGAACTTTTTTACTCATGGAAAAACTAATAGGCCTACTAGTTTTTAATTCCTCTTTTGTTTGTCAGATTGTAAATCTTTTTTTGTTGGTCCCCCACAACAGGATTTTCCTTTGGGGGTTCCTAATTTTGTTTTTATTTCAGACTACTATTTGTATATGTGTATTATTATGATTTTTTTTTTGTAAATTGAAATCTAATTGTATGAATTATTGTAGTTTTGAAGTTTTTAGAAGACAAAATATAGGTCTATATAAAACACAATTACACTTGTAGTTATTTTTGGGTAGCATACATTTATCCTTTATAATATAGTTTAGAAACCCTAATTTTGCATTTTGAAGTATTCATACATTTTTAAATACGTAAACTTTTGCATTTTGCCGAAAATTAATATTTTTCTCCCACAAATGTATTTTTGGAAAAAATATTGTTTTAATTGTTTCTTTTAAAACAGATTTTTTACATTTTCTAATATTGGATTTATATTTTTAAAAACTTTAGGTATTTTTCAAAGGGCCAACTTTTGACATTTCAATGGGCTAAATGTACCACAGTAGTTTTGTTCCATTTGTACTAAACTACTCAAATTGTTGTTTATAATTGTTAAAAATTCAACTACACAGAAATGTTGTTTGTACTTTTCTGATGAAGAAAATGAATAATAGTATATACTTCACTAAAATTAATTAGATTATATAGATGTTTAAATGATAATGTGCACGAGTAGTAAAAAAGTGCCAGCCGTTATTTTCTGTATTCATTCATTTAGTGAGGAAAATATATCGAAAAAATGGTTTATACTTGACAATTTGTGTGACAATGTATTAATCCAATTGCATAAGAACAATTTTGAAGCAGAAATTGGAGTTAAATGCGAAAAATCGTCCCTACGCTAATATAAACCCGTGTTGAATTGGAAACAATATGGCGGCCAGCGCTCGTTAGCCACACTGTCTCTATCAAGTCACTGTAGGGTAGGAGAGGTGATTTTGTATTAAAGTTGTTTTCCCATAAAAATCCATATAATAACGGAAAAACCAACTTTTCTCAAAAACGGCTCGAACGATTTTGATTAAAATTTTACGGTTTATAGTACTTTAGGTCCCTAATAAACTATAAAATTTTAATCAAAATCGTTAGAGCCTTTTTTTTAGAAAAATTGATTTTCCCGTTATTTTAAGGGTTTTTATGGGAAAATTACCCTTAAAAATAAAAAATTCACAAAAATGAAAAAACGCCTGGAGATACCGTGGATTAGTACCTCCACACCAAATTTCATCAAAATCGGACGACTGGTTTAGGCTCTAGGTCTGATAACATCCACACAGACACACAGACACACATACAGACACACACACACAGACATCACTCCGAAAACCACTTTTTTAGGTTCAGGGGGACCCAAAACGGATATTTCCACCAAAAACTCAAACTCGAAAATTTTGACGAATACAATACTTTCTCCATATACTATGGTATAGGGGGAGAAAGTAAAAATGAATTGCTGTTTCTTTGTAAACGCATCACTTGAGAACGGCTGGACCAATATTTTTGTTTTAAATTGCTCGTAATAGCCCGAACTAGGTTTTTATATAAAGACAAATTTGAAAAGTTTCCCAAAAAATTTTCGAATTTGGAAAAAAACTAAACAGCCTCTTTTGTATGGTCTCAAGACTAGAGCACAAAAACAGCTGTCCGTATAAAAAGCTTAGCTACACGTCGTGTTTGTTTACATTCATTACCATAGCAACTTTAATCAGCATTTGTAATCAGTTTATCATTCTTCAAAACCAACAGCCTTTTTTAGGTTAGATTGACCAACTTAAAGCGAACAAAAACAAAAATCAAGGTTTCTGAGATATTAAAGTATTTGTGAAAATCACATACAGACGGACAGACAGAAAACAGATCGAGATAGGATACAAGTTGTATTGTATTATTTGCTTGTTTTTAGCTGACAAATAACCCCGTAAAGTTCCGCACAGTCGTAGCTGGACATTCTGCATATGTAAACAGCTTTGTCCTGACTGGTTGAAACAGAATCAAAATAGAGGAACAACTATTTAAG